>JBBPDB010136128.1:0-15798 GCA_037974465.1 Brachypetersius altus
AGAGAGAGAGAGAGAGAGAGAGAGAGAAAGAGAGAGAGAGAGAGAGAGAGAGAGAGAGAGAGAGAGAGAGAGAGAAACACATTACAAGGTACTTCCACTTATTTTCATCATGTATCTGTTGTTGGTGTGAATGGTTAGTTGTATTTATTTACAGAACAGATCTACAATGTAGTAATTTTATCTACAGTACTGAATCTAAACAGTTTTATGTGCAGTGCTGGGTAAAATATAGCTTCTGTCATAGTGTAACTTCATGGTATGTAGTTAACAGTAGCTCAGTTGCTGGCTCCCCTTTAGAAGATTACAGGTGTAGGCATTTATGAGATGCAGCTGTGTTCTTATGTTGTACCGCTGTGTTGTACATCTACATATATAGTCACACAGGCAACCACTTCACGCAAATCACATTTCAGATGTATCCCTTTCGATCCTAGGCTTATAAACTGGTTCTAATTATAAGGCATATTATTCAGTTGCAATATTCAGGGCATAAAATGAGACTAAAATGAAAGTTATTCATGAGTCAGGAAATTAAGTGCATATGGTTACAGGATAAACACGTGGAAACAATCAATGTTTAGCTGATTAGTATGTTTTTAAAAGCTAATTTCAGAGAATATACGCATAATATTAATGCAAATAGTGATTATATGTATGTCTATGTGTTTGTGTAATCAATCCCAGACCACAAACCTGTGTTCTTTTAACCAGATCAAGTACTTTTTACAAACAAAACAAATCTTGATATAATTTGATGATTTCTTGTCCATTTGCATTTAGTTTAATGTTAACTTGTGTATTTGTTGGCAGAAAGTCCCCCACTGCTCAGATAAATGGCTTTAAACAGGAGTCTAAGACTGTGTAAGGTTACACAGTAACTGTGTAAGGTTAAGACTCTTTCTATTACTTCTCTTACTTTCTCTTACTTTATTCAAGATTCAAGATTCAAGAAAGATTTATTGTCAATACCACAATATACACAGTATACAGGGTATCGAAATTCCGTTTCACACATCTAACTAAAGTTTCTATTTTATCAAACTATTGTACAATAAACAAAGACAGGACAATAGACAAGACAAAAGTGAACATGTGCAAGTGCTTCATGGAGAATGTGAATTTCAAGTTATTGCCAGGAATTTATAAAACTTGCATTCCATGAAGAGTAAAAAATAGTGCTATGCAAGTCAAAGGAGTGAGAGGTAGCCATCCCACAGGTGCTGTCTGGCTGAGAGGGGAGCGTCACACACCTGGGCTCCAGCTGCCCCACTCTCCTCCTGCTCCTGTTATGGTCCAGAGTCACGCAGGGGCGTCTGGCAGGGCAGAGCTGCCAACACCACAGGGCCTGACGCTGTGAGAAAACATGCAGCTGCTTACAGTCCCACATCAAGATTTGTAGGTGTGTCTGTGTGCAGGTATTTGACAAAAGAAAATCAAAGTGACAACATCCGACTGCAGCACACAGAAGCATGAAGCTTCCATGCAGAGAAAATCACTCCCTACAAAATTAGAAATGCACCTTGACCAAGAGCAGCCAGACCCCACACTGATGTTTACATTTAAATCTGTGCACAAGCTTTTCTAACCAAATCGTGATTTTGTCAGTACTTAAAGGAACACTGACCAAGTGCTACCTATTATGATATGATTTTAAGAATAAGTGCAATGCTGTTTGCTGTCACTAGTGGTTCAGAGTCAAAAACCTTGCTGTTTTCACACAGCCCAAAGTTCGTGGTGGAAAAGCAAATTCCTTTTTGAGTTTAGTAAAATATTTTATAAAGAGTAGAGATCCAGCTCAAACGTGTGAGAGGAGAATTTTCTTTTCCTACAAGCCTCAGTCGTGCACAAAATTAGAAAACTTTATTGCCCTTTTATTGCTCTCTACCAGAGTTTGTTTTTGCACATAATAGTGACAGTAGTGATATGGCACATAAGACAATTGCACACAATAAGCCACTGAACATAATAATAAAAATATTGCACGTAATTGCAATGATTTGTCCCACAAGAAATTTCACATCTGGGTATTATGCTTGTAAGGTGATCTTTCTGGGGATTGGTGGAGCTGGTCCATTACCACGATGATGCTCAGTTACCATATATATGGAACCACACAGTGTTAGAGTTTTTCTAGGCTCGTGGAAGGTAATGTTACATAATCCCACTATCGCTCAGACAATTTAGTTTTGCCAAGACCAGAAAGGTTACCTCTTCTTACATAGCAGAATGTATCTCTCTAAAAATATCAAAACACTTTGTGTCTTTAGGTACCCTACTAATCTTTACTTCTTGGCTACAAAGATGTTTTTAGATCTTACCTTCATGCTCATCTCCTTCTCTCAGTAAAACTGAGGACAGGCACTGTTGCTGAGCTAAAATGTGAATAATGTGATATTTCAATAAAAGCTAACATATGATTAAATGAAATTACATAACTGGAAAAACATCCACAAAGTGTTCTATCTACATGAACAAAGCCAGACTGAGACCTTATGATGTTTTCACCTCACTGACGTCTCCTTTTAGTCTCCCGTCTAACATGATCTTCACTTAATAGAACACCAGCACCCAAAAATATACACATACTTTGTTGGGAATACCAAAGGTGTGTAAACCCACTACAGTCCAGGTGTGGCACAGTTTTAAAAACAGTAGTGGTTTTACAACCATGTGTATATTGCTCTGATAAGGAGTGATAAGTAAGAGAGCCTATGTAACATATGCTACTGAATAGGACATGGCTATAAATCTAACAGATGGCACCAAAACCTGTCCATCCTATAAAAACAAGTTTTTACTGGAAGGTTGGACCTGAAGCTTCTATAAACACCAGAGTGAAAGAACGAGTCTGTGTTTATCTACATTATCTTACTTTCTGTTACGAAACGTGTAAATGCTTTGAAGCACTGATGCTCTTATAGAATAGATTCTCAGAGTAGACCTCTACTGACATTAAAAGCTATTTTGGCCTTGATACATCCATATAATGAAAACTGATAGAAGCTGTGCTGATACTGAGCGGATGAACTTGTTTGGAGCAGGGGATAGGCAGAACAATAATATTTGAGGTGGCTGAGTAGAACCTCTTTACCTGATGTAAAAACACGAGGGAAATTAGCACATTTGGACAGATGAGGTAGAACAGCATTGAAAAAGGGTTGATGGAATGTGGAACCACCTTCGGTTTCAGACCATATGAAGTGTCAAACCAAAAATCTTAAAGTCACACAAAAAGGACACCTGTTGAGGTGTCTAAGGTCCTGACTCAGCCCATGAGCCCATCATGCTAGTTCATAGGTTCCACATGCACCCGTGTATAGTGAAAAACAACGTTGTTGTGATGTGGTTAAAAAAATGCCTATTTTTATAGTGTAAAGCCTAAATATGCTCCCAAAACACTTTAATTTAATTTAGCCTTAAAGAACATGTAAAGGTAAACCCGTATGTGTATTGTACAGTTTACACTGAACTCCTGCAGTGCTAGAATGTAAATATTGATGTTGACCCTGTAGAGACTGCACTGTAATTCATGCACAGGCATTTTCTTTGGTTTGTACTGTTGTTTTCTTTGGTATAACCAAGTAAACAAAGTAATAAATTATTTTAATTTACAGTATTAACAATTCAGGGCTTTAAGAAGAACAAAACGAAAAACACGAGAACACTCAAGACGCTCCACGGGGGAAATTCTGGACTGCAGCTGCATCACAGGACAACAGCCAATCAGCAGCAAGGAGAAATAAATAACATTCTTGGATTGGCTACTTTCATTCTGTTCAGGTGTCTTACTGCATTGGTAACCGCCGCGTGGTGCACGAGGCCCAGACGTCACAGTCAACTGTACTCAGAGGCAGGAGGTTCGAAAATCTGCAATTGACTGAAGCCGTGACTGATGATCCTCATGAAAGTGGGGGGTTACTGTATTCCCGTAGACCTAGAACAAATATACCTCAGTTATAAGGTAAAAAAGAGCTAAGGGTGATGCTTCAAGAAATAATACCCTTATATGTTTATGTAAAGTGACTTTTTGACATACATGTACACAGCACAGCAAAAAATTCTTCCTCTGTATTTAATCTATTCACCAAGTAAAGCAGGGGGCAGCCAGGAACACAGCATCCGGGGAGCAGTGTGTGGGGATGGTACCCTGCTCAAGGATATATCAGAGGTGCTGCTAGCAGTTTTGGGATTCAAACCCACAACCTTCTGATTACAGGGGCAACTCCCTAACCACTAGGCTGAAGATATGTAGTGTTACATACATGGATGTGTGTATAATTCAGGTATATATGGTTTTATTATTGTCACGGTTTGGCCAGTGACCGTTAGGGGTCGCTGTTTTTGGTTTTGTTTTGTCTGTGTTTTTGGGACTTTTATTTTTGACTTTGTCTGCTTTGTGTCACGTGTTTAGTTGTCCACCTGCCTTGTGTTTAGTTCTGTGATTACTGTGTGTATTTAAGTCCTGTTTTGTATGGACCTCACTGTCTGTCCATCGCCTCACATTTACCCTTAGTTCGTGTCATCCTGCTCCCATTATCCTGTTTCTGTCTGTAAGCGGCCCTTGTACCAGGTTTATGTTTCTTTTTGTTTGTTTGTAAATAAAGAGCACAGCACAGAAATGGATGCCTGCCTGTCCTGTCCCTGTCTGCTCCGAGGTAAATCACGGACGCGGGTTCCTCCCGTCGTCCGTGACAATTATGTAATATGTTCTGTAGATGTTTTTATAATATATTTTTAAGGTTTTATTACCAGTAGTGACACATTTATTTCACAATTACTGTGAAAAACTACAAATCCAATTATTTATATTCAGCATTTCACAAACTGAAAAATCCATAATATTATTTAAAAAGCATTTTGACATTAGTAATTGATTATTATAACAATAAATATCATTATACTGACTAGCTCTGCAAAAGACTATTGGAAATCATTAACAAAGTGCAGCCTGTAATGGCCAATTTAGTTAATGACCTTTCTTTTACACCAGTGATTCCCAGCCCTGCTCCTGGAGAGAAGTTATCATTTGCTCCAAGACTCACATCAACTCAGTGGGTTTTTTATAAAGCTGTGTGTTGCAGAGCAGGGCGCTCCAGGACAGGACTGGGAAATACCGCCAACCAACAGTGGTAATATGAAATTATTTAGTGGTTTAGGTCATTGCACTCAAAGTAACATGATAACAAACACAGTGTGTTAGAAGGCAGTGATCAGAGCACTGATGGGGACTTGGGTTATAATGAGGGGTCTGGAGAGACTCTTGTCTTGGCTCATTCTCCTTCAGGCTGTCTGAGCCATATTTTTCTGTCCACATTCATCACAGTTCATAGAGCTTTAGTTATGCATTCCGCCTACGAGGCCCAGACTGAACACCTCCTGCTCATTACAAGCCATTAACATTTGTAGTTAATGTTGCAGATTATGGTGAAATATGTGCATAGTGGTTAACTCACGTAACCCCATTCTGCAGCGAAGCCCTGATTTATCTTCAGACTCCTCAGGGAACTGTCAACAGCTAAATTCATGTCATTATTGATCTACACGATATACTGACCGATGAAGTCCATGCTGATGGATGAGCAGGCAAGTCAGGCAGCAGTGAGTTATAGGCATGCAAGAAGTAGAAGGGCCAAGAGGATCTGACAAGATGTCAGTTCAAAGTTATGGTGGTGTGTAACATATATAAACCTGCTACTGCAAAAAGAACATTCATAAAGTGAATAAACTCTTCATATAAGTTGATTAGGCAACTAAAATTGGACTTCAGCAAAGACTTTAAGAAAATAGGAAGTTTTATTGTGTGCTTTGACTTGTTTTCATCAACTACTTCAACAGTCTGAATGAATGGAGATGACTGGAGTTAGTCAACATTATTTATATTGTCTAAAAACAATTTTGTTTGAATGGTGCTTTCAGTTGTCATCTGTGAATTGTCAGACGTGATTGTGATGTTTATTAAATAAAAAACAGCAGAAACTCAAATTCCTAAACAATATAAACATAGTAGCACTGGTTTTTAACACAAATTAACTGTTGCCCTCGGTTATTTTTCACTCACTGGTCATACTATTTCTCATCATATTTCGCATTATACCAGTTTAGGGCGATGCTTTTTTGTAAAAAGTGTCCTATTACAGTTCTCGGGACTTTACACATCCTAATGCTAAAGGTGTTATTTTGTGACACTCTCAAGGATAATCCTCACTTTAATTATATGGAAAGTAAATTGAAAGCAAAAGTTTCACAGTTAATGGTTAGAATACAGAGTGTGTACATGTTGTCAGTGAACACACAGGCATGCAGCCTGTGATTAAGACAAATGGCGTCTCTCTCCAACTCTACAGAGATCATTATTTCAGGGGTTTCGTACCATAAAACTTTTAGTACTTTGAGGGTCTGCAATGCACCACAAACTGCATGGTCAACCACGGATCACAAAATGAGTTCAATTCAAACGTCTTGATTGCATTTCCGTGGTTCAGTAACAGCAGTGGTGAGTCACTACAGTTACAGCCTCTTCAGAATGCACTGCAACGACAAGCCTTACTTTAGACTGAGCGCTCAAGGGAGTGGTTGATAAACTCAATTAAGGCAGAGAGACTGAAGATGCTGGAGAAGTGATTTATCACTGGTGGGCTTAAGCACTTAAACAGGGACGGTTCTGAAGTGGGAGACATGCAGAGAGACAGAAAGACAGATGGAGAGAGATGAGAGAGTGAGTGAGAGTGAGACAGGTAGTAGGAGAGAGAGAGACGGAGAGAGAGAGAGAGAAACATAGAGAAAGAGTGAGAGAGAGACAGACAGACAGACAGAGAGAGAAAGACCAAGAGAGAGAGAGAGTGAGACGGACAGAGAGAGAGAGAGACAGTTAGAAAGACAGAGAGTGTTGCCATTGACTGTTCCTTTTAATTGGTTCATTAAATTGTCTGGGTTTTTAGTGCATTAATACAATCTGGTCTGTCTTACTGAAGTGTTTAGAACCAAATTCCACAGAGTCTGACTGTGAGTGTGGTGTGAGGAAAAAGTCACTGCTGTGGTCAACCTCACTTTGCCACCCAGTAATCACCAAACCCTGTGTGTGTGTGTGTGTGTGTGTGTGTGTGTGTGTGTGTGTGTGTGTGTGTGTGTGTGTGTGTGTGTGTGTGTGTGTATGTGTGTGCGCGTGTGCATGTGTGTGTGTTTGTGCGTGTGTGCATGGTATTTATCTGTGTGTGTGTGTGTGTGTGTGTGTGTGTGTGTGTCTGTGGAATTCAGGAGCTCTGACACACTTGGCAAACATGTTTATTCCCTCACACTCACCACCTGTTTCTGTCCTGCTCTTTCACACTCTTTTTTCATAAACAGTCCATAATTTATATTTTTAGTGTTGTTATGACGTTAGAACAAAAGGAAAGAGCTTGTCCATCTTGTGTTGAATTTAGGTCCCCTTCTAACATTTATGTGAGCTTATACACCAAACATGACAAAAACATTTTTGTTTCAGGACAACTCTTCAACTTCAGTATATCTCTGTATTTTAAAGTAATAAAGTCTATATACATGTGATCTATGTTTTGACCGGTCTCATTCCAAAATAACAAATAAATGTATAACTTCAAAGATATAAGTCTAAACATATTTGTGATGTCACAAAAACTATAAATTCAATTTTTTTTTTCCAAAGAGTCGTTTCCACAGGGAAGGTATGGACTGGGAAGTGAGTTGTTTTTGTTTTTTGTTTTTTTTAATTCCCTGGGACATTTTCAAAACACTTTATCGCCACCTAGTGGTAAATACACGTATGTGCCGTACGAAACCTTGATGGAACAGCACCCTGCAGCACATGACTACATCATTCTGGTGCGATGTATCATGGGAAGAAGTGATAAGGACCCATCTACACGTTAACCATCCTTCAAGTGTGATTAACTTCTCTGTGCTCAGGTCAATATACTCCAGGTTGACTGCTGACCAGGCCACTCTGTTACTGTAATCCCTGATTGATGGCGCAGTCTTGACGGGTCCTGCTGCGGTTCATACAGGAGGGTGCTCTTACTGACTTGCACTGTCCTTCAGCACAGCGGCGATTTAGTTCTCCTGATCAGTAACATTTTTGCAGTACCATCAGAGTTGCTGTACTTTCCTAGGCTGAGTGGGTATTTATTGAACTGCAGCTCATCAATTGCACATATACAGCACACAGCTACACTCCACATTATTTGTTCGTTTTCCACTTGACTGCTATTGCAACATTTGCATAATTTGTGCAATTGGATGTTAAAAATGACCAGTGCACTAAACTGCATATTTGCACTTTTAGTTAGAGTTTATATCTAAAGTTCATATATAAACTCTGGGGCAGGTGACCTAGGGCAGTGGTTAGGGCGTTTGCCCTGCAATCAGGAAGCAAGACTGCTAAGAACCACTGAGGTACCCTGAGCAATATACCGCCCCCACACACTGCTCCCCGGGTGCTGTGTTCCTGGTTGCCCACAGCTTCACTTGGTGATTCAGTTATAAATGCAGAGGAAGAATTTACACTGTGTATATATGTGTCTCAGGGTATATATGTGTATATATGTCTCAGGGACAAAGTTTGCTTAAAAGGTGACTTTTTAAAATGTAATTCGGCTTAGCAGTTGGCAAGCATGTGCTGTCCGTAGGGGATGGACTGTGTGCTTTGCTTAGTGGACATTTGGTCAGACAGGTAATGTCACTCATTTTCACACAGTCACATAATTTTGTCCTAAACACACAATCATATAGTTTGTAGGTCAGATAATAATCAGAACATCAGTCAGCCTAGATCTGACAGTGTCCTGGTGCTCTGTCCTGCGTTTCATATTTATTACTCTTAAACACTATTCTGCATTTTTGCACACAACTTTCTGCTGCTAGAATACACTACCTGTCAAAATATTGTATTCATCCAGGCTGCAGCTACTGTAGACTGCGCTAAATGTTGTTTTGTCCAGTTGTTTTGTTGCACTTGTTTCGTTTCATTGCTTTTAACCCCTAAAATTCATGTTTAATCTCAAGGATTTTTATTTTGTATAAAGGATTATACGTTTTGTTTGGATATCCTATTATCAAAGATCATTCAATGTGTTTTATAAGAATATAATACAAATCTGAATAACTTAGGAAGCATGAAATAGTAAAAGAATGACAGAAGTGAAAGTGACCATTCTGTCATACATGAACACGCCACAGCACACAGAGTGAACAGCACAAAATTCTTCTCTGTATTGAACCCTTTTACCAAGTTAAGCAGCGGGCAGTACATTACTCAAGAGAACCTCAGAGATGCCACTAGCAGTTTTGGGATTCAAACCCACAACCTTTGCAGCCTCCACCAGCTGCCCAAAGAAATGAAAGAATACCTAGAAAATCAATCAGTAAAGAGTAAATAAAAGAAGATTGAACTGCTTATGCTTGACTGGCATCATTGGAGACTTTCCTAGTGCTCACAGGACAGCTGGCGGAGAAGCACCCTGGACAGATCACCACTCCATTACAGGGCACCTGGACACAATTTAGCATCACTGATTCATCTAAATGAAGAAAATTCAGGAGTAAACCCACACAGATCCAGAGAGAACATTCAAACTCCAAAGGCGATAGTGCTACACTCTGCACCCCCCACACTGTTTATTCAGTAATATTATAGCAGTGGGGACTGTTGGTCTGCATCCAGCACATTCTTGATATTGAAGGAATTCATGTTAACACATACACTATTACGTTAAAACATTTACATCGAAATTAAGTTAAGACATTTATCTGGGGATCTCCTGTCTAAACGTCGCATGGTGATTTTCCTGTCAGCTGTATAAACTGTATTGTTTGGTGAGGTAAGTTACTATTTGTTTCTATGGCGATATGATTCAGTTCCCAGCCCAGTGAACCAAACACCTGGTGGTTAAATACAGTGAAGTAGCGCTGATGACTATCACTTCTGAATAACAGATCATGTCGGTAGATTGTCTCATCACACCTCCAGCTCTGATGTGGGATAAAAAGCCACAGACGCTGGAAATGTTTCCATAGACTCGTTTGTGCAGGCCTTGAATCTAGTGACTGATCTAGAAACCATTCAACAGCCGAATGGAAACATATGACCACAGAAAGGTGTCATTCTCATTCCATCCACGCTAAATCACTATGAGTAGATCAACTTGAGGGATACAGGTAACGCGAAAAAACACCAAAAAAACAACAACCAATGTTCCCACTAAAAGTTTGGTCTTCACCACAGATGTTTGTGTGTGTGTGCCATACCCTGGTCAAAGAAGATTTCTGAGGATTTTATAAAAATGTGGACTGCTTAAACAGAGGGTGAACAAAAAAACTGTGGTCATGCAAACAAATTTCTGAGTGATTTCAAAAATTGGTAACATCTAAGGCTCAACAGGCCTCTCCTGCACTGCCAAATATCCGTGTTCAAGGTTCCACCTTCAGACCACCACTGAACAAAGCTAGTGGGTTTGACTAACACATGGGACGTAATCACTACAGTCCAGAAGAAAAAAAAAACATTACTGCCTGATTAACATTTTGTAACAAGAACCTAGAAAAACCAGAAGACCATTGAAAGAATGTTATTTGGCAAAATCAGTCCTGCCTCAAATGTCTACAGAGCTGTCTACAGCACAAATGTAACCATTTTATTTACTATCCTAAATCACCAGTGGACTTACACATGTCTTCTGAGCTTTTATGTAAAATTGATGATAATAAAATATAGGTAAATGTCTTATGGAGCCTTATGCTGGAAAGTGAAAGAATGAGCTTGTGCGGTTGGTTCTCCTGGAAGAGGACATTTTCAAAGAGGTCTGTGTCAGAGCCCTGTGGGGAACATTCCACCAACCTAGAACCTAGAACCTCAATCTCTTCAGTCCTGTCTGAGGTGGTGAGTAGGATGAACAAAACAGTTATAGCAGAAAAATGGAAATTCTAAGGACACAGGTCATCTAGACAGGCCTTCAGAACAAAGTGTGCCAAAACACAGGATACCACCCTACGACTCTAATAAGAACTTCACTTTCCATTACTACAGAACATCACAAAAACACCACATGAATAAATACCGACAGACAGGCAGACTCTTAACGCCAAGGACTTTAGCACTAAATAAGATTTCTTATTTAAGGACATTAAATAAGAAATGTAAATCACTGGTATTGAAAGTCTATCTGAATTCATACCAATACACAAAGATGAACTTGTAGGCCCCTCACAACATGGAGAACTCCATTTCCCACAATTCCCAGTCTGCTGCGCAATAACCTTGACGTCATGTCTGTGCGCTCCATCCACGTGACCGTGGTGGCGATCAGTTTGGGCAGTTTGGGGGTTGTTTTGGGCGTACTGTGTGATTGACAGCTGTAGTAGTGATTGACAGCCGTAGCAACTGGTGGTTTTGATCACGCATTGAAAATGAAGCCCAGTTTAATTTATGGGGTTGTTCGTTTAGGGGTCTCAGGTGGGTGGTCCAGACTCTGCTCCTTCCAGGCTCTCCGGGCGTGTTCTGCTGTTTCTGCTGGCTCGGTCAGCCCTCTGAGACAGTGGACCGTGTCTGTGAGCCCGTTTCTCCGGGTCAAGTGCCGGGTGAGCTGTAATGTGTCCGTGGGACCCCTCGACCCCCACGCCTTCCCCGATGCGGACCGCGCGCTCATAAGCTTGCACGCACGAGGAGACGGCCAGAAGCTTAAAGAGGACACTGTTCAGCTTCACTATGATGACCAAAGCAAAGAACTACAGATTACCTCTGACCAGTTCAGCAGTGACATAACAGTAGAACTGACAACTCCAATTAAGAGTGGTATGTTTTATTTTGTCTTATTTTAATTAAATGATTAGAATTCATTCCAGCTGTGCTTGACTGACCCCTGTTTTTGCATGACCTTGTAATACTTCTAACTAAATGTGACGAGACATACATGAAATTAGGCAAATATGTGTTCAATGTGTTCTTTGTGGAAGTTCAGTATTACTTGTAGTTTCCACCAGAAACCTGGTTTGACTCAGTCCTTCATTAAATTAAATCTGGAGCTGCTGATAAATGTCAACAAACAAAACTGTTTTACAAACAAAACTAATCTTGATACTTTTTTACTGCTTTCTTGTTTGCATTTATTCTGATGTTAACGTTGCTGTCAGAAAGACACATTTTCACACACTGAGAAAAATGAACTTTTTCAAATGTTGCATAAGTGCCAGACTTTTGCTGGTACTCTTGATTTGTGTATGTGTGTGTGTGCGTGTGCGCATATATACACATACATACATAGAAATCGCTAGAACTATTAACGTCTAGTGTCTAATACTTCAGTCTGAGAAGGCCAGTGTCACAAACTTTTATGTTTCTATGTAACTGCACAAACTATAGTTCTTAATTAACTGTCCCTACAGACCTACAAATTGTTACTCGGGGAAAAGGCGATGTGAAGATTCAGAACATGGAAAGTGATCTGTGTCTGGTTCAGACAGAACAAGGTCACTGTGTACTAAAGTCTCTAAAGGTAAAGTGTCCTTGCATTGCTTTGTTTAAGACGGTACAGCATCTCCTAGAACCTCAGTATTTATTGATCCTTTTCTTGATTTTGACTTTCAGAGTCACAAAGTGCAGGTGAAGTCCATTGGAGGAAACATCACTGGCATTGGCACCATACATGGTGATGTAGACATCAGTGCTGCTGGAGACAGTGTAAACAACACTTCTCTTATATCAATCAGTCCACACCATTTACATTGTAATAACACTTAAGAAGTCACTCTTTATGTGAATTTTCCAGAGTGTTGATATTAAAAAGATCCAGGGGACTACCATGAATGTGTCTACGGAGAATGGTCCACTAAGAGTGAAGGCCGTTTATGCAGGGTGGAGTTCAATGGTGTCGTCTTCAGGGAAAATCCATATAGGACATTTACACGGTGAGAAACAGGAGCAAAGTAGTGATTCAGAAATTTGGATGGATTTTTACCTGATTTGCACACTTGAGTCAATATTTCTGAGTTTATGAAAGACCACAAACCATTCCTCCTTTTGCTGAAGTAGTTTTGAAGGTTTTGTAGCTCAGTTATACTGTGTGGGTGCCTGTAGTGCTCAAGGCTAACACGCTCTTATTTGTTGAACAGGTGATGCGTGTGTGCGGAGCGACAAGGGGGATCTCATCATCGGTACGTGAACATTCTCAGGCGATCTGTCTGGTTCTGAGTGCAGTAATAAAGGCCTGTTGTGATTCTGCAGACAGTTCGAGTGGAGCACTGACAGCTGTCACCAATGCTGGAAACATTGATGTATATGTAGACCAGACTGGAACAGCTGAGCTTCATACCCAGCAAGGTATTTTACACAGCAGAAATATTTCTTACACACGTCATTCCCCTCAGTATTTAGCTCTATAAAGAAATCACGAGGATTTAAATTGAGATACATTCGTAGGAACTACAAAATATCGTATTCAGATATTTGTGAAGTTTATCCAGTTGTATTTTGTGCACTATAAACTGTCTGGTCTCAGCTGGAATTCATTAAATCACAGATCAATAGGTCAAGATCGTCAGAGATAAATGTATGTGGGTTTTGTAGTGTTTTTCATGCTGATTTCAAACCTATGTTTAGTTTTTTCCGCACGTACAGTTCTTGTGATGAAGCTAGTTCTATAATGCATGATAGTTGGCATAATTTGCATATAACAATCATATGCTGAGTGACACTGATCATTATATCTACGCCACAGTGTGGCCTGTCTGTCTTCACTCTGAAAATATTAAAACAGTTAGTTGATTGGTGCCTGTGGTTTAATAAAAAACACATGAAAGTCTATTGCAAATCTAGTATTACTCATCATTCAAAAAGTTGTTGTGACTGAAAAAAAACAAAAGCAGATCTGAAATCGGCATGAAAACTGGTTTAGAAAAGTGTGTTGTGGTTTCTGATGATTATTTTTTTTGTTGACCTGTGTAATGTGTGTAAAATGCTGTATTGCAGTATTTTCAGCGTGCACCGACCAATGGCATGCTATTAGATCAATTTATTCTTAAATAGATTTTTCATTATTTTTGTCAAACTACTGCTGCTTCATTATTTTGTTTTGCTTTGCATATGGCATGTATCATGTATAGTGTCACCAAATATTATGTTTTTGCCACATCTGTAATCTTAAATATAATAACAAAGGAATAAAAAGTTGTAGTTTATTTCCTCAAAAGCTTTCACACTTCTTCAAAGGGGCTGTGTGTGTTCGTGTGCCGGCCACCATGAAAGCCAGAGTCCAGCTGTGTGGGACTTCTGTGGACATCAGCTCAGAGACCTCTCAGGAGACAACGCGCCACTCAGATAAAGGAAAAACTGTAGTTTTGGGTGAGTAACTTCCTTATCTGTATGTTAACTAGGATATTACTCCGAAAGAATCGCGGAAAATCCTAGAATTTTTTTGCTAATCTTGCTAGAATTTCTGTTCATCAACTTCAGAGGATTCGTGAACAGGTCTAGTTTAGAGGTTAATGAAGTGGTTGCACTCAGTGAGGCTGTTTACATGCCTTTTTAGTGAGCGGGCATTCAAATTTCACTTGACTACATAAAAAGCCAGACGAAAACACACCCAGGAGGGGTCTATGAGTGTTGACTAGCAGGTGAGAGGATGAACTAGGCTGGAGTTATGCCCAAAACTAGTGCCTTCATGCACTCTGGACCACTGAAAATGTCTGAGGTAGGCATGTCCATTCATGTGGAAAAACTACAATGGAAACAAAACAGATTAACATGCTAATGCATGCTCATACAAGGTGTAAACAATCTAAAGTAAAGTAGCCCCTTATAGTCACACATGAACACACCACAGCTCACAATGTGAAGTGTGTGAGCATTTAATCCATTCACCAAGTAAAGCAAAGTGCTCCTACAAATAAAGGGCATCTGGAGAGCAGAGTCTGGGGACGGTACTTTGCTCAAGGGCACCTCAGTGGTGCCACTGGCACCCCTGGTCTTCAAACCCATGACCTTCTGATTGCAGGGGCAACTCCCTAACCACCCGAGGTTGAGGTTGTACATCTAACTTACAGCTAAATAACATTTAGTCTAGTGATGGAAGCATAGTTCTTACGTTTAAACTCTGTTATTTTGTTTAGTTTCCGCTGCTTGTATATTTTTTTGCTGCAATGTAAACAGGATTCCACTGAAAAGGAGCCTGTTGTCTCAGTGGAACGTTCTGTAATTAACAGGCTATTATAAATAAAATCAGCATAAATAAATTACATTAATATGAGGATCAATATAAGCTTGCATCCATAGTTGTTACCATTTCTCAGAAATAATAATTACTACACTTAATTTCATTACACAGGCAGATAAACCAAAACACGGAGGGGAAATGAAACGGTTACAAATCGTAGAAGAAAAACAGGAAGGCCGAGCACTTGGAATATTAGCTTAAACAGGTTTTAATGATGATTTTAAAAACGCTTGCATGGCTGATATTTACTGGAACACTTCAGTCATGCTCATCATGTTCTACACTGAACACTGTGTGTTTGTGCAGCCCAGCTGAACGGAGCCACTGAGGAGGACGGCTGGATCAAAGCCACTGCGGACAGAAGTGCCGTGAGCCTTAAGACCCAGAGCTGGTTTGAGACTCTTAAGCTGGGGAGCTGAGAGCACTTCAACTGGATTAAAACTAAATGCTTACTGAAATAAAACACGTGTGAAAACACGCGTTTATTAGCAAAGTATGTGAGTGAACACATACAAGGAATTTGATTCCGGTAGATGGTGTCTCTCAAGTACAACACAGTAAAAAACAACAACAATAGTTA
>JBBPDB010136154.1:0-15796 GCA_037974465.1 Brachypetersius altus
AAACCCACCCCCTTTCAAACCGCGCGCGCAGAAATCTCACTCGAGCAAAAAAGCCGCTCGTCGGTAATCTAACCATCCAGAGAAAAAAAGTTACAGTTAGCACGCAATATTATCACAATCGCGCACACGATTCTTAATTTTGTGCTCTCGAGTTTCACATTTGTGCGCGCGACTTTGAAATTTACGCCAGCGATTTTTTTGCGGCAAGCGGTTTTGCACGCACTAGTTTTGGCATGGATGTGTCGCCATAGTTTTTTTAATTCTGACCCTGCATCCACACATTTAACTCATTGTACAAACTTCTGTATGTAGTTGGGATTTTCCATGGTTATGACAAACAAAACTTTGCCACAGGAGAGCTTACGGACCTCTGTGTGTACCAGAGCATACAGGCAGCTCTTCAAAGGTCTTGCTTTAATGAAGTTGACAGTGTGCACCACATCGCCCAGCACATCAGACAGATCTTTATGTAAAGACTGTCAGTACATTAGCATTTTTCTGTTTGACCAGGCTGACCAATCCCTTCACTCTCCCCAGCATGGTAGCTGTAAATGCCCACTGCTGTTTGTCTCTACATCTACCAACATATGTTCAATACATCTGCCAATTGTATTATTTAATATGGGGACTTCTGATATTAAGCAGCATCTGGCCCCAACTTGGTATTTACAATAGCTTTGCAAGCAGGCAAGATTTGACCACTGCTTGTGATTTCTTGGATTTAGCCACAAGCTCTGCTGCTTGATAGCTATCTTATAAAGCTTTATCAGAAACAGTAATAGTTTTGATCATGAATGTTGCTTGTTTGTCAGTTTGACTTTTCAAACGACTGAAATATGAAATGTCCTTGATGGCAAGTGCTGCATGTTTTATAGTGAGATGTCTCTTCAGTTTATTGGAAACATTCACCACACTGTATTGTCTGCTTACCACTTTTATTTTCTTCTTTGGTTCAGCACAGCAAGGTGGAGGTGGTCTGGGTTCATGGTCAGAAGTTCTTTTCAAGGATTGGAACACATAATGTGAAGTTCTTTTCAAGTATGAATCTATGGAACACAATGTGATGACACAGTCACTATTCTGATGTAATAAAAGAACATCCACTGACAACTTACCTTCCGCAACACACGCATTCAGATCTACAGTTATTTGTCTGTCAGGGCTTCATATTTGTCTGATCGTGAGCTGGAATGAATTTCAAAGGTAGATTGTTGATTGCTGATAACTCGTCAGATTGTTCAAGCCACATTTGGTTTTGTATCCACATTTTTCTACCCCTAAGCCTAACCTTAACCCAAAAGTTTGTACAGGCTTGCTCATTATAAATCGGAACAGCCACTACTTTTCTGAGCAAGCTTTACGTTAGATATTACTGTGAGTATTTGATTGCAGTCAGCCACAAGTGTATTAGTGTATATAGCTGCTTATGATGGATGATTTGTTTTAGGGCACAAACCCCACTTCAGTTCATCCCAGATGTTTTGACTGGTGGTCTACCACTCCAGAGAACACAGCTCCAATGCTCCACAATCCAGCGATGGCAAGCTTTGCAATACCTTATGCTGGCAATTTACACTGGGCATGATGGCGCATGGCCAATGCATGAAGAGGGTTTCATTCTATTGACCTGGCTTTGGATACTCACGGCTGTGGGTGAATGCCTGTGTCGGTGATAAGTGCACTGAAAGGATTGAACTCACTAATTAAAAATGATTTAGAAATCATTAGAAGAACAGTTTCTAAGTTTATATCCCTTCTATTGCAAAGATTTCTGTAATGATGAGTCTACTTTGTCATCAATATGATGTGTGTTTACGCATGCATTTCTCATGTGCCACAGACTGGTAGGTTGTTACGCACTTGTAACCAGAGACGGGCTCTCAGTGGCCCATATCTCTGTCCCTGGTGTCTAGATCATTACTGATCTCTGGTTTCAGATCCTCCATTCACAGCATGCAATGAGCTGTGCAGTCACTAATCAACCTAGGCCTCGCTGACAGCACACTTTGCATCCTGAGCTGTGATTGCCTTTTGAGGGGCTATTGATTATTAACATTACTCTTCATACAAATGTTAAGTTTAAGATTTCTGAACATTTCTTAGTTTATATTTTAAAGTTATAAAAAGAGCTGACAGCTCTACAAATCATTCAAACACATTTTTTGCTTTGTGCTAACAATTACAAGGGAATCTGCGTGGTTTATGGATTTTCATAGTAGGATTAAGGCTGGGCTGTCAGCAGCAAAGAGCCAATTAGCCTGTGATGCCATTAGTCCTAAATCCTTTTAAAGACAATACAAAGATTGAGCAGCTGTGCTTCCATAGTGACAGTGTTCAGGCCTGGATTAGATGTCACTCTTTGGTTTCCTGTTGCTGTTTGCAGGATTGTCGTCATGACCAGCCTGGGGACTGGAACCCATGGGGGCAGAAAGACAGTTTGTTCAAGCCTGACATACTTGTTTTTTCTCCATCTGAGCCTGGGCACCTATCTGTCCCTTCCCTGATAGCTGTCCCAGAAGGACCTGAACTCACTGGACTCCCTGAAACCAGAGATCTCTCTGCTAAGACCAAGAGCCTGCCAAAGAGTCTATCAAGGTGAGAGTTCAGCAAAAACATAGTGCTATGTGATACTTGTGGATGGTGCAATAGTCCTGCAAATTTCTTCAAAGGGATACATTGAGGTCTCATCTAGTTTGGAGGATTGCCTGTTCATTGTTTTTGTTTCCCATTTAAAGTGATTGTTAAGGCAAATACCTACTTACCCAGATGTAGCTAACAAGTAATGGATAGCTACACACACTAGCATTATGCATCCATCCATTCTTGTTATTAACAGTCTCAGGCTCAAACAAATATGCTTATGTGGTTTCTGAATGACGCTAAACTGGTGACCATATGCTTCCATTATTTGTTAACTACATTAGCTTTGTAGCTCCATTGCAAATGTAAATAAACAACTTTACACCAAACACCTTGGCTCAATAACTACAGTTAGAGAAAGTTTATATATTTTTTGGCTGAATGATCTCACTGTGAATGATCACCTTGCCCTAGCAACACGGCAAGTATCTAAATATTTGAACACTCTCCTCTTTTTACCAAGCAGGCTCCGCAGGACCAGCGTAAAGGGTCTTCAAATAAAACACAGTAATAGCTGTTGTAGGAAGATGGCATCAAATGTTCACAGAGGAGGAATTCCTGCAGTCATTAAAGGACACCGGCATTTCAGCTATGGTGGAGCTGCACTTCCTGAGTGAGCATCTTCTTTCACCTAAGAACAAGAAATTAAGATGATCCAGAATGATCCACAAATACATAGATGAAATTTGAATAGCCATCTCAACAGTCAACATACAAAAAGCAAAAGTAAAAACATTAATCATTCTTTTTGTTTTCCCAGGTCTGTCACCATAGCCCAATACTATGACCTAACTCCAAACAAGAAAAGTAACGTTCGCATCACTGATCAGCTGTGGGTCAATTTCTTTCTTTTATTAGTGCATTTTTTCTGAGCATTGTATATTCCTATATATTTGACAATTAGACATATTTATTAGACACACCACACTATGTGGTCAACAGTATAGGAGCTTGCCAGCCTTTACATTCCCAACAATTCATATGGAGTTGGCTCCTGTTTTGCACCTATAGTAACCTTAATCCCACCCCTGCTGCACATTTCTTGTCTTGATATTGCTTCCAGAAGCAGTACTGTGTAGTGATTCAACAGTGGACAATTTTTATACAATACGTGCTTCAGTACTCAGCACCCCATTCTTGTTAGTTTCTATGGTCTACTGCTTTGGGGATGATCTGTTCTTGTTCCTAGACACCTCCTGTTCACCCTATTAGCACCCTATGATCTGGGGTATCAAACAGGGCAGAAATTTTACAAACTATCTTTTGGCAAAGGTGGCATCTCATAAGGTTTAAAGCTTCACAATTCTCTTGCCAGTGTTTGTCTATGGAGATCACACTGCTATGTCCATAGCAATGGTTCTAGATTAAACACCTGTACTCAATAATTATGACGGGTGTCAACATACATTTGGCCATATTGTGTACTATGATACACCCTGTAGGTATACAGTTAAGAGACTAAAGCTAATCTTTTTCCATTTTCTAGACTAGGAAATCCCAGTCCTGGTCCTGGAGATCCACCGCTTTACAAAGTTTAGCTCCAACCCTAACATTACTTCAGAGGCATCTGTAGATTAGAACTAGGTGTCCTGTCAGAAAAAATAACTGTCCCAGTAAAGTTTGGTCTTCCAAGGTACAAGCAGCATAAGTGTACCCTCAAAGGAACACGGTTCTCAAGGTCTAAATGTGCACATTAAATGAGTTTAAACTTTAGAATTAACGGTTAGCATTAGCAGCGTACAAAGACTCAAACGTTGTCAAATGTTGAAATGACTCTCTCTCTATCCACACGTTTAGACAGGGAACAGCTTACTAATACTAGGTAACTGTTGAAAATTCGGGGGGGGGGTATGGCAGGAATGGTGGCAGTAATACAGTTGGGTCCTCAGAAAAAATCTGCAAATACTGATCCGCATAAAACTGAGGGGTTACTGTATTGTATTCCCTTTTCAAGCGAAACGTAGCATAACTTTGAGGTATCAGCCAATGACATCTGCAACATGGAAAACCTCCAGGACCATGACAGCGCCTTCAGGCCTGAAGCAACTTCAGGCCTTCATCAATAGTCCACAGGACTACTGCTGGCCAAATAACTTAAACAGTAGTGAGACTGTGTCTGATACACTCATACCAGATAAAGGGCAGGTAGAGGTAAGATGGTAAATTGATAAATGACAAACAGTCAGTAACTGTTCTCCTACCAAGTGTCCTAATAAAATGGTAGTGAGTGTAGCTGTAGCTAATAAACTGGCAACTTATATATTTGTATATTTCTCTCTCCCTCTCTCTCTCTCTCTCTCTCTCCCTCAAGAATTCCCAAGCCAACTGATATCAACATTGGGTAAGAATATAAACAGTCTGTTTTTTTTCTATGTCCTTGCTGTTCATAGTTCAATACAGTTACTGTCTTCTCAAAAATGTCCTTCAGTGTCCTATGTCCTAAAGTGAAATAGGTTGATAAGATTTTCTCACATTCTGCCTCTTTCTCTAACTGTGACATTCTGTGTGTGTGTGTGTGTGTGTGTGTGTGTTCCCGCAGTGAGAAACTAATTAAAGTCTCTATTCAGAGGGAGCACCCTTATCAATCCCACATCTCCCGCTGTGCCATGTTCCCCACCTACTCCTGCCCTGATGATCCAGACACAGGTGTGCGGGCTGCATCCAAACTCCCTCTCAACACCCTCCTCCCTGCCAGGGCTCCACAAATCATTCAGCTCAATAAAAGCAAAGGTGAGAGCTGGTCTGAATACTTTTTCATACATGTTCAGGATGGAAATGTTCTGATATTGTTGGAAAGCCAGAGAAAAATGGGGAAGTTAAATATCAACAGTCTTGACTTCATCTATTGCTTTTTTTACAAAAAAAATTGTCTGTGTTGGTATCTTGGAGGAATATTAGCCAATTTCTCCTTACAGAATTGCTGCAACCTAGTGATTAGTGGGAATTCTTGTTTGAAATGACATTTTTATTGGATCTAGACTTTGAATTCAAGACTTCTTCAGCTTCAACCATTCTCAACTTCTGCTGAGCTTTAGTTAATAGAAAAATGGATTGTCCTGAGACAATCCATAATTCATAGCATTAAGTCCACGGCCAAAAAAAAGCCTCCAAACCCAGATACTGCCACCACGTTTCACAGTCCTTAGGCCTGTAGTAGTGGAATGCAGTTTTTTGGGTTTTTTTTGCCAGATACAGTAGTTCTCATTACATTTTTAATGAACTTTTTTTTTTACTATTTGAAATAAACTATTTTTGCCACATAACATTCTCCCAGTAGTACAGGTGACTTTTAGGAAGCTATAAACAGGCAGTAACATTTTTCCTAGGTAATACTGGTGTTAATCTTATTCATACTGTCACGTCTTCCCTCCTTCTCCAGACACTTGCACCAGTCGAATTCGTAGTGATCAATACTTTATTTTCCAATAAACACAAAACCAAAACGGCATGAAAGCCAGACTCCAAACTAAAGGTTCTCAAATGAAACGGATACAGGATTACACCCAGTTACTGTGATGGTTGACCAACCATGCAGGTCGGTCACACACAAACTAAATACTGAAACCCTAAACCCCACAAACCAATCACAAAACAGAAACACTTAACTACACTCAGCTGTGACTCATAAACGAAAACCCATCACCACTTCATAATAAGAACCCCCAAACAAAACTCAAAACAAAAACAGAAAAGGCCGGCCTCTAGTGGCCGCCTACCATCACAGTCCCCAGCCCTGACACAATATTTCTTTCAGTGTCGTCTGATAGTATTTAAATGTGTGGTGAAGAGTAGACCTTGATAGTGAAGATACCTTCGCTCTGCTAAACATAGTTTACAAATAGAGCAGGGTGACCTACTCATACATGTAAGGGTCATATAATTGATTGGACAATCTGAGTCTAATGATCCTTTAATTGTTCATTCACAAACTTTGAATGTTGCACTGTTGCACACTACTGTACAGGCTACAGTAATCGCCCGCTTTTCACGGGGGTTACGTTCAGCACCCGTGTATAAAAACGCGTTGTTGTGTTTCGGTAAAAGGAAATAAATGCCCAAAAAGGCCTATTTTATAGTGTAAACCCTAAATATGCCCCCAAATATGCACCCAGAACATTTAATGCATTGCCCGTAAAGGAAATGTAAAGGTAAGCCCGTATTCACCTTTTTTAATTTAAATTCCCTGCCGAGATATGCAACTCGGAAGGTCAAAAGTATTGGGACACCGCAGCGAAGTGAACGGTTTTCGGGAATAAATAAAATGCACGATTATTATTCTTAATGTAATGATAGGGAATCAAGAATCATCTGGCAACATTTGATTAATACAGTGTGGAACTGTTAATACAATAGTATAAAAAAACAAAAGGTCAAAGAAGGCAATGACATTAGAGTTCCGACATAAAGATATTATAGCTAAACTTTGAGTGAGAGAGAGAGAGAGAGAGAGAGATAGAAAGAGAGATAGTGTGATAGAGACAGAGAGAGAGAGAGAGAGAGAGAGAGAGAGAGAGAGAGAGAGAGAGAGTTTTTCTCCTGAACAATGCTGCTTGGGTTGCAGGCGCACCCTACCGTCATGAACTCCTTGACGTTCCCATGGCAACCAGAAGGTCTGTAACAACTTGGCCTGGGCAAAATGGCTTCCAGAATGTGAGTTGCATTAATGTCTTTCAAGTATCACTGTGAGTTTCAAAGAAATTAAACATCAAACTGTATGTGAGCCTGTGACAGCTGTCCTCTCCTGATGTCCATCAGCACACCAAGCCAGTAAAAGGAGAAACACAGGTGTTTTACCCCAAGGCTCCAAAAACGCTATGCCCCAATATGACTCTGCGAGAATGGAGGAGCACACTGTCTGAGCGCACTGCAAACATGTTGCGTAACCTGGAGAAGGCCCAGTGGCTCACTTCATATCAGCTACACTACACAGGTAAAGCATATCAGCAAGTGCACTGTAGAATCTGCATCATAACCAGTGTTGGGCAAGTTCCTTTAAAAATGTAATTAAACTACTGATTACTGATTACTCCTTATAAAAGTAATCAAATCAAGTGATTACTTTATTTCGTAAGTAATTAGTTACATTACAGTTAGATTACTAGTTACTTCCCCTACCTCTAAAGAAACTCTTAAGTCAGCTCAAACACACGCTTGCATTTAGGTCTCCCTTGGATGACCTCTTGCATGTAACTGTCAGACAGACATCTGCCTGCCGTTAACAGGTTACTGTGAATTATTATTACTGTTTTTTTACGATATATTTGTTAAAGCAATCAATTATATTGGTAACACCAGTGTTGTGCCGGTTCACACTGAAAAAGAACTAGATAAAAAAAAAAAAATGAACTAGTTCACGTTCGTTCGTTTATTTTACATTTTTAATACAAAGTCCGTGTATCTCAACCTCTTTTAATCTTCTTCTATCTGTCATACCACTTAAAAAACAATTTTGAGGTTGAGAATAGATCTTATCACTTAAGCAACACATGATGTTATGCTGAAAATGAAAAAGAACGAGGTGCAGGTATACTGTATATGGACATTTTTTTCAGACAATATTAACACATAATGTTAACAAAACATGTCTACCTGAAATGCAACATTCAGACAATATCTTTTAAAGTGCTCAGAAAAGAACAGAACTAAAATTAAACATCTAAATCTACACAAAAACTAACTAAAATGTTTAAACAAACTGCCTTCTGTAGAGGCGTCTGAACTTGTAGCAGCAATCATGCCTGCCTGTAATCAGAAGTGATACGTCATGCACTCTAAGAGCTAATGTTTTTTTTTAATCAGAAGAGCCGACTCCCATCGAGTGATATACATAATATATAATGGTTCCGGGGCCCATGGCCATAAGGTTCATTGCGCAATGATGTAGACCAAAAAACATTTACTGAAAATATCTTTAGTAACCAAAAATGGTTCTTCAATGGTTCTGCACAACAAACCCTTGTCAACACCTGTATTTTAAAGAATGTGTCTCAGAGATAATTAAATTTACCCAGGTGGTTGCAAAAAGAAAGACGAAGGAATAAACAGCCATGTTGTTTAATGAGACATGTATTTACTATGAATGCTTGTACAAATATAGAAATTCTTTCCAGGCACTGGGCCTACTAACCCGATAAAACTGGACGACTTCAATGAGAAGACAATAGGCCTGATCACAGGAGAAATTAGTTCCTTCTCAGCACAGCTGGTATGAAACACACATGAAGTACCAGAGAGTTTAATTGAAAATAATTCCACTCATCCTTGTTATTTTTCCCAGGGTCTGACAAATACTGACATTTTTTTGTCCTCTTTTTATCTGTAATTTCCATCAATCTTTTTTTCCTCTTTTTGTTCTCTGACATGTATGTCTTAATCACTGGGATGTCTGAACAAACACTGGATGCTCTGCATTGGTGTGTCTCAGAGGGAGCGATCTTACCCCACTTTTCTGCCCTCTCGACCACTGGAGGGACGCAAGGCCAGGATCCTGCAGAACAGGCGTCCTCTAGAAAGCAGATATCCTCCCCCTTCACCTTCCTTCCCCACAGAACCTCCTGGCTGTGGCCTAGACTCCAGAAAAACTTTTGGAGCTCTTGAGGGTACTGCTGAACAGTTTCCCATTCAGGACAATACACTTGGCAAGTGGTCTATGCCACATAATGCAAGTATTGAGGCAAGAGTGATCAAAGACAATGAGGCCAGTGAATCAAGTCAAAAGAGCACAGAATTTAATAGCACACTCGATGAATGTGAAGTGTGTTGGCAGAGAAATTGTGTGTGTAGCACTAAGCTCTATGGACCACATTCAACCAAAAAGCCTACGGAGATACAAAATCAGACAGATAACACCAAGTTAGAACAATTTCTCAAACAAAACACCTTTCAGCCTGCCCTGCACGTAAAGAAAGATGTGTCCGATAACAAAGCCCAGATGTACATGGCAAGGAAGAACCCTTTTGAGCTTAGCCAGCTGCCACCACCCAGTGTGGACAAAGCATATGGGTTTATGGGCTTGGAGCAAACAGGAAAAAAGTCAGAAGAGGAAGAAGAGATGGTAAATGGGGTTTCCCGCACTTTTTCCTGCATCCAGCCCCGCTCCTCCAGCGCCCCCTTCCAGTACAGAGGTTCAACCAGCAGCAGGGCTGATGGGAATGGAATCTTCCGCTCCAAGTCTGTGCTGCTAGAAGTTCAGGATTCTTTCAGCCGGACAGAGGCCCACCAACACTTCTACAAGAACCTACAAGGGTCCAGCATGGACCTACGGGATAACCATCACACTGGAAGAAAACACTCCTTCTATGGATTCAACTCCTACTACTTCCACAATTGAACTTGAAGTTTAGGCACTAAGAGCCAGAATAAATGTTCATGGAGCTGAGAAACATCTAACTTTTTGATGCCGTGTTACACTTATTTTTCTTTCATTTTGCTGTATGGACTGAAAGTGAAGACTGTCTGGGTACACTGCCAATATGCCATGCAATTCTTCTCTGCTACTAACTTCACTTTCCAAGACACTCTTTTGTGTGAGTTTAGCTTTCATTTTACCTCAGGCATTTTATAGGCATTTTAATAGGCATTTTGTGTCTGAATAGCACTAAACCCAACAGTGTTTCTCTACACACAACAGAATTCTGAGAATGTACAGCCAGTGGACGTAGGTATGGGTGCTATGTTGACCTCACTAAGAACAATGTTCTTTTCATTCCTCTTCTCATTAAAGCCCTTTCAGACCTGTGAAAAGCATGACTCTCGGAGGGATGTGTACATCTGCCCCATGAGTGTCCTTGAGGACACAGCACATCTTTTCATTCTCTCTCTCTGACTCTGCCCAACCTGGAGAGACATTCCAGCAGGCTGAGCTGTCCCCTGTTCTATGCCAAGTGCTCATATTCACACTGTCATTGTTTGCAGTGATATGAATGTGTAAAACAAGAATGCAATTTATTTCAGCATCTGTTCTATTGAAATTCCTTTGTGAAACATTATGTAATTTCGGGGCTTTTTCACCCACAGAGAACGCTTTCCATAAAGGCTGGAAAAACTGAACTCAATATATTGAATATTGTATGGTTTTCTCGTTTTCAGCTTTGCTGGTTTATCATGACCTCTCCGTAGCTAATCTTTACATCCGGTCAATGACTCGACTTTGCTCTAACATTAAACTCTCAAATTACTGCCCTCATTTTAAGTTCACATTTTGCAATGGTGGAATTATATGTTTATTTCCATGGTTGTACAGGTTATTCAGTCTATGACTTAATGCTCAAGGTAAGCTATAAGAAAGCTATAAGAAATTGCAGCCAAATATTCTCAAAACCTGAAAAACGTTCTTGTAACCGGAATTATGAATAAAATCACTTTTTTTTCAAATAGCAAAAACCACAATGTCCAATTCAAAATATGTCTTTCAAAGATGTATATCTGTAACGTTATCACATAATAGTCCAGCAGATGGCGATGTCGCAAACAGACGAGGATCTTGCAGTCAAACTAACCAATCTTCTCATAGAAGTCAGTAAGTGATCACTGTAAAAACTGTAAATGAAAAGCTAGTCATTTAAAGAAAACAAAAACAAAATTGTAATATTATATTGTATTGTATTATTATTGTATTATAATATTGTAGTGGTCTGAGCAAACTCAAATGTATTTATTTTGAATCAGAAAGATCAAACATTTGATTTGGAAATACCATCATAACAAGACAACATTTACCAAGGTTAGGTAGGTGGAAATAGTATATATTTTCTTTTGCAATGCAAATTAATATACACTAGATGGCAGAATAGCACATCTTTCTGGAGTGCTTTCGAACATGTGCCCTGAGAACCTTTTTTTCACCACTTGTAGACACGTGTATTACGTGGACCTTTCAAACAGAAGGCTGGAAACAGGCCTTACTTAAATAATGAATATTAAACAAGAACCTTTCATAAAATAACAAAGCATATTTGAATACTGGATAAACAACTGCCGGACATAAAAACAAACTAGACCATTCTGAGTGCCATCTAAACAGAATTTCCAGCAAAGCTGCAAGGCTTCTTGCATATCTTATCACATTTACTTTGCAGAGAGGCACATCTAAGTGCCTCCTCGAGATGCAGTGAATTTAACTCTGGGAAACCCCAGGACAGATGCACTATGTCTGTTTGAAGAGGACTGGGCAGCTGGAATGTTTACTTATACCCAGTCTATTTGGTAAAAGCCTACAAGCCTTGCACAGTCACGCACACACCCACAGCTAATGAATGAGTGTTTGGTCCTCCGACACACCCCAACCCTTTCCATGGCGAGGGGGTGTGTAATACCCCAGGAATGTGCTATAAATATCCATTTCATGGTGAACACACCCCCACAACACAGCACTCTGGACTATGACTAACAATATCCCTTGAGAGCAGTTACTAGAACATCTATTCCAAAAAATCAAGCAACATGAAAACAAGATATCAGGATTTCAGATCTGTTTTCTTGTACGCATTATATCAGGGGTACTAAATCTTTTAAGTACACGTTTTTTAAATACAACTGTACATACTAGATGAAGAGGAAAACCTTTTTCAGCTCACAATCCATCAATCCATTACTGTGGTCTGATTTAGTTGATTAGAAGGTTCTTTGTCTTTTTTCCCATTTCTTTCCATTATATGGGCAACATGAAGGGGGAGGTATTCACTGACCTTAAACAGTTTTGTCCATTGATAGATCACACCCTAACAAGACAAAAAAGGATTTTTTTACACACCCAGCGGGTAGAATAGCCAACTCCATGAGAGATTCAGCCAAGTGTTTGCATCCATGCATGAAACATTAAGGCAGTCTGTCATTCCTTTGTCGACTTGTTTCATCCTACTGGTGTTGTCATGGTGATGACGAGACTGTACTGTGTATAAATGAGCAGATGTAGGCTACACTTAACTCAAAGATATGACAAATTCTGTCTTTTGGTGGCAGTAAGAATTTGAATGCCACTGTTTGGGTTTGGTGTTCCAAAAGATTGTATTTTTCATTTCGCCAAATTTATTTCGGTAAGTAAATACACAAGAATGCAAAAACACCTCTATCACTCTGAGCACTTCCAATAGGCTTGTGCTGCTATCTGATGATTCTCTTGTTTGCTGAAGGGCAGTGAAAAATTCTACTTGACAGGTCAACGAGAATAAATCATTAATGCAATGACTCCAAGCCTGTTTTGGCTGTATATAATGAGTGCCAAGGAAACTTGCCCTCATGCATAACACTAGGTCAAAACATGAAAGATCTTTCTGATCACTACACATAAGAAATCTTTCCTTTAATGTGAGGGAATTGTACATTTCACTCTTATTAAATAAGCATTATGGAGAAAACACTTTTTGAATTACATACAGGTCTTTTAATGCCCCTCGTTAGGCATCATTTAATACCTTCAAAGCATGGTGAAGCATTATTAGATAATCTGGAGAAATGAAAAGACTGAATAGCATACCGACCGTATAAAGAATAGCATATGTCCATGTGCTTCTCCAACATTACTTCTGAAATCAAGGGTATTCCCAGAAGGTTTGTTTTCATTTTGCTGCATAAAAAGCCTCAAGAGCATTATTGAGCTCTGATGATAGTTAGTTTTAAATCACAAATGCTACACATCTACAGCTCACTCAAGCATCACATACACACTCTAAAATTTCACATCGACAAGTTATACTACTGCAGATATTTGTTTTATTACATGATGCCATTGCACACTGGCATGTCCCATGCTGCCTTTTACCTTACTTGCACTTTATTTTGTAGTACCAACCCTGTTCTTTTTTGTCACTGCTGCTGCAAATGGAAAGATGTTGCAAGAATTTTGTTGTACGAAATTAGTATGGCAATGAAACTTTCTTACTCTATCTAATCACATTGGTTCTGGATAAGGCTCCATAAAACCTGAGAACTGTCCAAAGCTAAACTATGAGGATCTTTATGACCTGTTAGCTCAGGCTTGCCATTGGCTTTATAGGGTGTCTATTTTCTATGGAGAATGTAGACTATGTGTGCACCCTAAAGTAAGTGGACTCCCTCAGAATTAGTGTCTGAACAGTTAGCAGTAGAGCGTTAGCAGTTGATTCAGATGGGCGGTAGCTTTGGCAAGATGCTGCTCTCACGTCACGGAGAAGATGGAGTTAGTAGTCAGACCCGCCCCGGAGGACACCCACGCTCATTCTCTCTCTCTCTCTCTCTTTCTCTCTCTCTCTGGGAAACGACCCACATCGCCCCCTGAACTGGAGTGTTCAGCTGTGGGATATGGGCGTCCTCCACACCTTCTTAGGTGGACCCAAACTCGGAGCGTCTCATCTTTCAGAAGAAAGTGCCATTTCTCCGTCGACGTGTTCTGCCTCTTGCTGGTGGAGTGGAGATGATGCCTCTTTACTTGTTCGTGCGCGCTGACTGTGTTATTGCATAACTAGTGAGATACTCCGGGGTTATTCCGAATGAAGAGACGACGCTGGAGAGATTAGTCCAGGTGTTTTTGCGAGTTCATTTAGTCCGTGTGCGTGTCTTCAGCCTTACGCACTTTTGATCTCTTCACTTTTTCATCCGGAAATCCGACTTCAACTTCAGTCCAGCTGGGTAAGTCAACACTGTTTCTGCCGCTACATCTGACTGTGGGGTGTTTAACAGAAGTCATATGTCTCTCCTCGATGTTATTCCATTTAAATGCGTTCTCCGTAAATAGTGCAGATCTTAGATTCCAGTGGCTTGTAAACCAAAATTACACTCTGCCCATGGTTTTTTAAATTGCACGAATGTTCCTGTGGAAACAGCTCACAGCTAATTGTCATATTTTCTTAAGTCTTCCTGAACCCATTGACTCTACAGAATGCAAAAAAAACACCAATATCTCACCTCTAGAGTCCCACCAGTCTAGTTAAGCTCTCAGTAAAAACTTTTAAAGGATATGACAGGATTGTCAGAATGAATAATGAATGAAATGACTCAGATCCTCCGTTGTCTGTGTCTAATGAGCACCAGTGAGGGGTTTTAATCCCCATAGGCAAATATGTGACTTTCTGTGTACAACACACGTAATGGTGTGTGTGGAAATGAAAGGCTGAGTCAAGATAACTGTTGCTACACCCTTCCACGTTTCTGCTGTTTTCCATGGCCTAAAGTCTCAGTCCTGCATGCCATGCAGTCCAGGAACTTGTTCTTGCATGATCAGTCTGACTAGCAGACCTGTGCCCAGTATGACGTGCAGATGCATTCATCACGAAGGGTGTAGTGAGGTAAAGTGGGAAACTACTTAGCATTTACTACTATTATTTCATTTGGAAAGATGATTAACAGTATTGTTATGCTGAAACATGCTCACATGTTGATAAAGTGGCTTTACGTTTGAATATAACAGCTATAGAAGGAAAGTGGGATGCTGCCTCCGCTTCAAAGGCCCTTTATCGAAATCTGATAAAATGTTATACATGCTATACTACTGTGTATAATATCTTATACTATTATGTGTAAAGTACACAACAGTAAACAGAAGTAAGAGTTAGTGATGTCTTAAATCACTTCACTCTTTTGCGTTTAATAGTAAACCCAAAAATCAAGAAACTTCATAATGCATGGCAAAACTACAGCCCTAAAATTTTGGAATAGGAATTTCTATGCCATCTGGCTTCCATCATCATATGTATAATTAACCAGCAATGATGATCAACATCTAAAACATTTAGCACTTAAGCTGAACTCACTCTGAGCATCAATAACACCACTTTGTGATGTGATGCCTGAAAGCATCTCAAGTGACCGACCTAACCCAGTGTGTAGAGTCAGGATACAGCACTGTTGCCTCTTCAGGACAGATATTAAGAGGATCTGGAGGATGATGGGCTGGTCTGCTTTTCTATATGTCTTGCCATGACCAGAATCAGCACTCACACACAGAGAACATGTTAACTTTACTGTAATTTAGCAGCATGGACTCATTTTCTTGTGTCCTACATTGTAATTACCAGAAAGTGAATATCCACTTTCTGGTAAGTGGGGCAGCTGGTAGCTGGTAGCTGAAAGTCCGGGTTCAATTCCCAAGACTGCTAGGCACTGCTGAGGTACCCTGAGCAAGGTACCGTCCCCACGCACTGCTCCCCGGGGGCTGTGTTCGTAGCTGCCCCCTGCTTCACTT
>JBBPDB010136180.1:0-15795 GCA_037974465.1 Brachypetersius altus
CGCAGCCGGCCGAACGCCGGCGCTGAACGTCCGTGTGGACGCTCTGATTTGCTTCAATGAGCAGAAAAACGGGCCGCGTTTAATAGGCGCTCACCTGGCGTCACAAACGCCAGAAAAACGCCAGAAAAACGCCTGGTTCAGACGTCCGTGTGAACGAGGCCTTATATTCTTACATACCTTTTATTTTTGTTTGGATTTTGTATCGTGGGGACAAATATATGACCTTTTATATAATATCATACATTTACATGGCCTGACAAGAACATCTGAATGTTCCGCAATGTTCTGACAGCTGATCAATGCTGCAAGTTAAAATAAATGCAAAACTTAATCCGTTTTGTTGTTTTTTTAATATGTGATAGTCGACCTAATGCTAAGGATACGCCAAAACAGCTGACACAACCAAGAAACACAGTATACGTTTAAAATACACAGAAAATGCGTCTGTTCAAGTTACACCTGTCAATACACTAAATTGTTTTGTTTATTTAACTAGTGAGATAAATTGACAGCTCTCATTTTTTCTTATTTTGCTTCCAAAGATCCAGACCATATTGAATTTTTAATGCAGTCTCTGATCCTGATCAGTTTCAGAGGAATGTTTTTGTTTGTTGAAGCACACAGTGACCTACGTATGAATCATTTAAGCAGAACAAAACACCTTCAACTGAAGGCCTGAACCAGGGAGGAAACAGCTGCAGACGATTCCAGATGACCAGGGGATGATCAGTGCTGAACGCTGAGTGGTTGGAACTCCTTTATCTAGGTAGCTTGTATCTGCAGGCACTTTGCAGCCTGTTACAGTAAAACATTTGTTCCCAATTTCCAATTTCTTTCATTTAATCTACAACAGGTCAAAGACAAGACGATCGAACAGGAATAGAACATTTATTTTTGCACCAACAAGGCGATTCAAAGAAAAATCTAATTAAATGGGGTTGCATCACACAGTACTGTAGGTAAAGGTCTTTGGTCGCCAGAAATGAAAAACAGAGCAGCATGTCGGAGTGTCACATAAAGTGCAGCTGCAATCAGCTGTTTCTGTTTCCTGTGTCTGGAGCTCAACTGTAGTGAAAAGCATTAGTAACGGCACATTTAGCAGGTGATGAGACAGAAGTCTGCAGAACACAGACTGACTCTGCTGATGCCTTTACTGCTTGTCTGTCTGTGTATTTAAGAAGAACTGTTCAGTCGAACAAAGTAAATATTAGAGCTGCGTGACATTAAAAATATCAGTCCTGCAATTTTACTGCTACATACTGTGACCGTGATGCCTTTCGAGATATTAAGAGGCCAATATCACTAAAAAGGCATAAAGTCTGTAATTAGCTTTTCGAATGATACAATTACTCCCCCAATCCAGTTCTTCTATCAAACATGATGTCACAAAACCATCACATCTAAATGCACGTCCTTAATCTGGTTACAGCAAGTTTAGCCCCGATTCACAGGTTTTAATTGTTAAAGACTGGAACAGTAACACTGGGAGACTGGTTAGAGACTCATTTGAATACTCTAGCCTTTTTTTAATCAGAATTGCAGAGACAGATATGGTCAATAGTGCAGCCCTATAGCGCAGATGTTAATAAATAATGAAGTTAATGTTCTGAAAAGAGTGTCAGTGATGCAGATCATAGATAATCCACAGATACATCTATGATATAATGACCATAAAAGGCCACACTATGCATTATGTATTATGCATTATACAGAATAAAAGGTCAAGGTCAACAAACGTTTTTATAGCTTTATAGACATAAGACACACTGTGTGTATGTGTGTGTGTGTGTGTGTGTGTGTGTGTGTGTGTGTGTGTGTGTGTGTGTGTGTGTGTGTGTCAGAGATAATACACACAGGCCCTGGTGTGAACAACACTAGATCATGAGCTTCCTGTGTGCAGGCAGGGTGGATGTGTCTGAAAACCAAAGGCACGTTCCTGTGGAGCAGAAGGCTTTAGCGTTAGTGACCTGGTTTAGTGTAATTCACACCCACAGTCTCCCCGCAGAGGCTAAAAGGCATAAACACGCGCTCCAAAACACACATGCCCGCAAACACAGCAGCATAATGCAGATCTCATCATACACGTACTCTACAGCCTGTAATATCTGACCTTGTTTATGCGTTTGGGTTCGGGGCAGGTTCTCAGAGCCCAACTGCCACATTCAGCTACCCTGCTTCAGCTTTCCTCTTGACTTTATTCTTTCATTACCTCAAATCGGGGTTTAATCCGCACTCTGTAGCCACACACTCCTGTACACTGGATCACTAGAAACACACTCGTGACAGAAGCGGGAAGCGATTGAGGAGAGGACGGATTAGTGCGGCCACAATGCCATTTATATTTCACTTATTCTGCCAAAATGTTTCCCGTGATCATAGTGCAGAAATAGAGTTTGAGGATTAAGGGACATCTCAGTACAGACCACAGTGTGATACAAACATTGAATTTAGATTTCAGTATTAGGAACATTTATTTATCCCAGAGGAAATTGCTTAAACTTAGATCGGTTTGGGGTCGTGTTCAGACTCAAAACATAATGTGTGTAGAGTCGGATCAGACAGAAAATTCTGGGTCCACAGTATATTGGCTGTCTGTACTATGTGAAAAAGTATCCCCTAATCAATCGCTGTGTTTCTGATACGATCACAGCTCCAGGTGAGTTCCTGGTTTTCTGATGAATCGAGGTCTTCATGTAGTCACAAGTCTAAGCACTTTAATCTTGATCCATTAAAGGTGTGGGTGAATCGATGCATAATTGGGTGAGGCTACACAGCTGTCACCAGAATAAAGAGACAAATGTAAATGTGTTGGTTTTATGACCTCACAAAAAAAGATTTGAAAACAGTTTATTTTCTAGCTAATTTTCAATCTATGGACTGTCTGAATGGGGGGAGGAAATCTGGAAATGTGATGATATGGGCCCTTTAATATCTTAAAAGATCAAAACATCTGGCCAAGTATCAGAGCTCTGCTTCAGATAGCTGAAGTAACAGAAGTGAGGATGGTTGATGGGAACTGACCAGGATTGGAATAAGTCAGTGACTAGCTATTAAATGATTTAGATTTCATCCTAAATTTGTTGGCAGTTTTACAATGCAAGTACAAGGCAGGTAACAGCACTCATGCAGAATTTAAATAAAACCAGACTCCGTGTGTTTCTGCTGGTAACGTTTCGCTGGAAACATGTCAAATTATTTGCTGCCATGGCAAAAAAACACAAACAAACAAGCAAACAGCTTGCAACAACGTAGACCCAACAAGTCAATAATAAAATTAGTTGCTAACCAAATGTCTAATCATTTTTTATTGATTTCACCAATTCATTGCTGCAGCTCTAATCAACTGGACTGTAAAGGAATCAGAATTGTCCATAAACATTTATGACTAGTAGGTCTAAATACATTTGTTTTTCATAATCTGCCCTTTAAACTGTATCACTGTCGTCACTACTTAATCACAACCCGAGGCTGTGTGCGAGTGTGTGCGTGTGTGTTATATAAGCTCTTAATCTAAAGTGAATTGTATTTAAAATGTAATAAATTAGCTTCAGTTCTCATGAAGGACCAAGTCTGATTCAGTCAAACATCCTGCGTGACCTTCTGTGTGATTTAGTCCTCAAATTCTTAAATGAAAGCCATGTGCTCATTTTGTGCGTGTGCGTGCGTGCGTGCATGTTTTTCCAACTTCACATCTGAGGCGCGAGTGAAGGAATGATTTTAAATGAGAACTTTATTTTGTCCGTTAGTGTTTTAATCAGTTGTCACCATGAGAGCAGCCTGTTCCTGCTGGTTCCTCACACTGATCTGCCGATTTCACACTCACACACACAGACCAGCTGTTACAGAAGTATGTGCACACTTTGCTATTGTTTTGGCTTGGTGTTCAATTGAATTTTAAACAACAAGGAGATTTAGCGAAGGCTGTAAATGTTTCTGACCCACAAGAAACCTCTGCAGAAGCTCTGAGAGAGAGAACAAAAGGAAGTGTAAACAGACTTCACCCTCATGGCTAAAAGACAGGGCTGTGGAGGACCTCTTTTTGAGACAAAGGAGCATCAGAAGCATGCTTTATCATGTAAAAAATGACAGTAAATGCCATATTTGACATGAATGCCAGTGGTTTTTACTCTGCTGAGTAAACAACACTGGACACCAGACAGAGCTAAAGCTTTCTCTCTATGTTGTGTGATTTTGCTAAAACCCCACTTGGCAAAGCAAAGGTACATCATGGAACCCAGCTTTACATTCTGCTTGCTAAGATGCTAAACACAACAGTTTGAAAAAATAATAATTATAAAAAAAATAAATAAAAAAAAAAAACACCCCAACCCGGAACAGCTTTACCCCAAACAATAAAATGTAAAGTCTGCCTCTGATTCTGCACCCAAACCCGCAATCAAATCAAGCCATGCAAACAAGGCAGAACAAAAACCTGCCTACAAAAAGTGCTGCAATCAAAAAATCTAATTAAATGAGCCAAAAAGCTTCCATCCCTAATAGGCACGAAGCAAAATGCTGATTAGATCCACCTCCTGCACCGCACAGGAAAGCACAATCTGCTGATGCTGATTCTAAAGCTGACGTACAATAACTCACACAGCCTCCCTGAGTAGACAAGAACGGAAGAGCGAGAACATCTGCTATTGATCTACTAACATCAGGAAGAGGAGAACTAAAGCTCTGCTCCTATTTCTTCCTCACATAGCAAAGAACACAGTTCAAGACTTTTTAGAATATAATGTGAATGTACAGTATGTCTAGTAAACACAAATGTCAATCATTTTCAGCGATTCTACCCCACCACACCTAAATCTTGGGTGTCAAAATGCAAGAAATCGACACCCTGCTGACAATATTTTCCAGCAAAACTAGTTTTTCTGCTTCACTGATAACAATAAATAGCCTCATGCTCCCTATTGCTTTCACCACAAGTTTTTAAAATACAATGACAAACCACTCACATCATTAAATGCTGCTAAAATGACATGCCAAAGTCTTAAAAGCCCCACTGACCAACAAGGTGATTCCGAGCAAAATATAGGGAAATGAGGCTCAAGACTTTTGTACAGTACTCTGAAAAAGTTTATGAGAAATAAGGAGCCCAGTAGACAAATGCTGGCCTCTTTAATTAGATGTAGTGAGGAGCTGTTAGTGGAAACACTGAATAAAACTCTTCATATAGTTTGTGGATCTGGATCCAAGAGTCAACACGTTTTCACACAGTCTGTCACTTTGTTCACACAGCGCAAACACTTCCAATCAATCACACACATTTTTAACTTCTCTGTTCTTTTCTGTGGCTTCTTGGAGGTGTAAGGGAGGCACCAGCTGTTGTGGAGGTGCTAAATGAACAGACAGGCTAATACTCTCTCCGCTGTGAATAAGGGTAGGATCCCGGGCACCCAAACAACCCTATTGAGGGTGTAATGTTTTCTACGGAAATGGGAAAGTATCTGCGATAAGCACGCTGGTCCCTTCTGAACTTCTCTCATTTCCTGTCTTTTACAGAAACCCCTGTCAATCAAAACTGGGCATCTGGGTGCCTTCGATCAGAGCAAAGTGGGTGGGGACGAATGTATATTATCTTGGCACACAACCGGACAGTACGGATAAAATTACACCTTTTTTGATATTTTAACACCTTGCCAAACTTAATTATATAATTTTTTTTAACTGTTTTAATGTGCTTTGTTTTATTTGCTGAAATTAATATACCCTTCGAGTATTTATCATCCCCCCATATTTATTTATATTTTTTCAGGCGCGTCCGCACCGCGTCGAGTTACAGCAAGGGGTTTTCGTTGGAGGAAATGGAGAGCGCGGCTGATGGTTGCGCCTGAGCGCACACGCCTCGCGTTTTCCACGCGTTTTTAGGCATCTTCGTCTTTTTGAAAAGAAAAAAAAAATAAGCTCAAGTCTGCTTTGCTTTTTCTTTCTTTCTTTTTTTGATTATGTGGACAGTTTTATTTTACTCTCCATGTTCAAAGTAAGAAGCAATAATACCTTAAGCTGCAGATAGAAAAACCCAATATGAATATAAGTAGTAATATTGCATATAAGATACTGCAGTAATTAAGTAATTAGGTGCCATATAGGGGACAGCATACAATATTGCACATAATATTTGGCACCTGGTAAGAACATCGCATAGTGCACATAGACAGTTGCACATCACAGTAAAAATAATGCACCTAGTCTTCCACACAAAATATACAGAAAGGAGCAGCACAGATTATTGTGTGGGTGTGTGACTGAGTTGTAGAGTCTTATGGCAGTGGGAAGGAAGGATTTTCTGTGGCATTCAGTAGTGGAGCACCTTAAGCTGGTCAGTCTGTGGCTATAAGTACTTTTCAAGTCGTTCACCACACTATGGAGTGGGTGGTCTACATTGTCTGTGATAATGTTCTTCTTTCAGTTCCTCACCTACCACAAAGCCAACTTTCCTGATCAGTTTAAATCTCTTTCTGTCCAGCAAACCACAGCATAGAAAATGGCACTGGCCACAACAGACTCATAGAACATCCACAACATCATGTTGCCTACTTTAAAAGACCTGAGTCTATGTAGGAAGTACAGCCTACTTTGACCCCTTTTGTAAATGGCCAGAGAGTTCTTAGACCAGTCCAGTTTATTGTCAATGTGTACACCCAGGTATATGTAGTCCTGAACAATCTCCACATTCTCAAGTCATTTTTTTTTCTTTTGGATGTTGAGTTGCTGTTGAGTCCGCTTACACCAGTCCACAAAACTGTCCACAGCCATCCTGTATTCCAAGTCGTCCCCACCCTTGATACCTCCGACTATTGCTGAGTCATCTGAGAATTTCTGTCATCTTAGAATTACAGGGTGAAGAGGAACGGTGACAGAACAGTTCCCTGAGGAGCTCCAGTGCTACACAACACTGTGTCCCTGAAGTCGCACATACTGTGGCCTATCATGCAAAATCCATGCAACAAGGGCAACATCTCCACAAACAGGATGCGTGGGGGGCAAAAAGCCTAAACATTAAGGTAAGCAGAGCAGGGCGACCTGATCTTTGGTGGGCCAAAGACAAAAAAGCAGAAATAAACAGACACAGCAGCTCCCTGTTGGGACAGAATGGCAGGACATATCAAATTGGCAAATCTTTGTTGTTTTGCAAAAATATGGGTTGTCAATAGTATTCCCAGTCCCGGACTAAACAAGAACAGCAAGGGCCTGGAAATACTATAGTTTTTTTCCCGTGTGTGCCGTTTCTTATTTGTGTGTTGGACCTATTTCTACCATTTGAGATGGGCCCAAGTCCTTTGGTTAAATGGGTGAAAGAGCATCTGCCTTGTGACGTCTGCAGTCCTGAGATCAGATGGATGGGTAGGTGGTACGTTTTGCCCATCAGCAGCAGAATGTGAAAGCACCATTCCCCAGCCACCAGGGAGAGCAATTTGACATTCAATTAGAGCAGCTGTCCTGGAGGCTAGCATAGAGCAAATTGGATGGACTTGACACTTTATTTGAGCAGCACTTTTTTTGAGCAGGCTCATTCACATTCAGATTCTATCCACTATAGATTTTCTACAGCAAGCCTTGCATGCTCTATGGCTTCTGTTTTTGACAATAATGGCAACCACACCAAAGTAAAAACTGTCAGAATCCGGGACAGGAAGTATGTTTGATAAGTGATGCCAATATACTTCCAGACTTCTATAGTAGTTGGCTTCGATTTAGCAAAAGGGCAGCATGATCGGTTAACCTCAAAAATTCATAGCTCTTGGTGGACAGGGCAAAAGGCATCTTCAAAACTAATTATTTTCAAGTTGTACGGGATTGACACAGGTGGAGAAGTTCTTTCTGGATAGATGATTCTACATTTTAATTAATCAGTAAACTATGCCATAACATGCAATGCCTATACTTATATGACCACGGGCCATATTAATCTGGTCAGTCTTAGAGTAATGTTTATATTTATGAATTAAAGTAAATATACAGGTAGATGGTATGGGCCTAAGAGTTACATTAAGTGTTGCAAAAAAAACAATGTAAAATATACAAATGCAAATATGACAAGAATGCATAGATACTACACAATGATTATGCAATCTTCACCCCACACTGCCAAGTGGCCCACCCTGTATCACTATTCATGAGGAGAAATTCTGTGGCACAGCAGGTCGTACTAAATATGAGCTGAGGGTGATGGGTTGGAGACAGTGGACCTGTGAGACCCTCTCCATCTCTACAACCCTATATTCCAGCCCAGCAGCTGACCGTTTCCTTGGCAACTGCGCCATCAGTGCAAGGGTGGTTGTGAGGGTCACAAAGGAGAAGCATCTGAGGCAGGGGAAAAAGGAAATTACTAGAGATCAGTGGCTGCCTTTTGCTCACTATACAGCTCCCAAGTACCTTATTCAATCTTTTTCAATATCATTTTTCCCACCATCGACAGACGATTTGTGTGTGTTTGTGTGTGTGTGTGTGTGTGTGTGTGTGTGTGTGTGTGTGTGTACATATACACATCTTCACATATACATATATATCTTAAAACATACACACACACAAACACACACGCTGTGAACTAAGTCAGCAGTCAGCTGGTATAGTTGATATGTCAAAAGCATAAGGACTATGGAATAATGTTTAAACAGTAGCATTTGAAATAGCATTTCCAAAGTAACATGTCTTGTAGATTGTTACAAGGATGCAGTGCTTACAGAGTTATGGCTCACCGATCGAGGATCTACTGCTAACCTATTAGTGCCACAGCACACCTTCAAAGGGCTTGTGGAGAACATGCCTCAGCACGTTATCTGTGTTTTGCCGCCATTAGAGGGACCCTCACAATACTAGCTAGGTGGTTTATGGCTGATCATTTGTATAAGGGTTTATATAATCATAACTGAGGGGATGCTGTTTGTTCCAGTTTTCAAAGCATCTCTGATGTGTTCAGTGCCTGGCATCAAATTCTGCCTGGCAGTAGAAGGAGAGCAATGATGCTTGCTTGATTGCATTCCTACTTAGCCCAAAAATGCAGTTTTGCGTCAGTTATGGGTTTACAGAAATCAACAACAAGAAAGCCACAGAAAGCCACAAAGCTGTTGGGCTAATATTAAGGGAAGATTTAAGGTTGTGCCATGCAAATTTTTCTAGGGTAGGCTTCCACATATTGATTGTCCAATCTCTTTATTTTTCGCAGAGAAAAACTGTCTTTAGATTTCTTTTGTGCTCACTGAATTTGCCTCTAGGTAGCTAGATGATTATTTGCTGTTACATTCCAACGCATGGACCGAGACAAGCAGAGACCATACTTGATTAGTGTGAAAAACTTCAAAAGCAAAAGGCCCAGAACTACTTATTGATCCTCCTGTCTATACAGTGAGACTGACTCTTACAGAGCTCACAAGTAGGACAATGCTGTAAGGGAGGGGGGTGAGAGGAGAAGACATTGCATCTATCCATTCTTCCCTTTTTGGCATGCCCCACACAATGTAATTGACGGACATGGTACAGTGAACAAGGAATCGTTATTTTTTCGGAAATGGCTGGTTCTAATTGCACAGGAGCAGTGGTCCAAAAACATTGAGCCAAGAAGGCTGGGAATACACAGGCTCCTTTAAACAAGACTGAAACAGTGGCCTGTGAGCATGCAATGTTTGTGGTTCGGTCTACAGGATCTCTCTTATTGCGGCCCTCTGACCCAAAACTGTTTAGGGACACTTTCGGTTTGGCAGGTGATAAAAAAGTTGTGTGTTTCCAAAATGCCTTGGGAAAGAACCCGTAACAGAAAATGATGGATGTGAGGGACAGGTATTAGAAAAATGACATTTCCCACAGTATAGGCAGCATTGCAGGGTCTAGAGTTATATATTCTCAGCGCAGGGTTGATGGTGAGGACAGATGGCATGATTTGATTTGAATCTCAGTTTTTCTGAACACCTCTATTACAACTAGGGATAGCACGATTTTTGTCATAGATTTTGATGCCATAATTATTGTCTGGGAAATAATCATGGTTTCACGATTATATAATATTAATTTCACAGGTATACAATGACATTCATTGGAGGTTTTTTACATTTTTTTCCTGCTGTCTATAAAAAACCATAAAACAAAAACCATAAACCAATAATACAGTGCATAATTGCAATATAAACAAATGGATACTGACATCTGAAACATGAATAATGTAAAGATTGATGCATCATAGTAAAAACAAAAATAAACAAAGTCTATTTCTTTAGAAATAAGTTCAAGCTAACATAGCCAATTTCCTTATTTAGCCAAGTTTCCTGTGTGTTTCTAGCACAAGTGCAGCGCTTGTGAAATGTTTTATTATCTGTTCACAGTGTCGTAATCGAACAGGAACATGGTGTTGAGGAACTTTTACAATTAATTAACCACGCATTTTACTTTGCGGTTTATTGTGAAGCAGGTTAATCATGACATCTCTAGTGACAACATTACACCAGTGTCGTCCAACAGCAACAACAGCAAACTCATCAGCTCTCCTGTATTTTTTATAGAAGCTAAGGTAAATAGAATAAGCCATTTCATTTCTGTTTGTCAGAACAAAAAAGCATTTCAGTGTTGTTCTGAACTGCAAGGGATACACTGGTGTGTACCATGCTGAGCCTGTTCTCCGCTACTCCCTACAGCTACTGATTCCAGCACAAAGATTGCTCATCAGATATGCCAAGATCATTCGAAAGTTGATGAAGGTCTGACCCCCTGGTGCCATCTCTGCTTTTCAAGACTGCGTTGAGCGCACTGGGTGGAATATGTTTAGGGAGGCTGCATTCAATGGTGGCAACACCAACCTGAAGAAGTAGATGGGCTCAGGGGCAGACTACATCAGCAAGTGTATGGATGATGCTACTGTCTCTAAAACCATCACCACATGTCCAAACCAGAATCCGCAGATGACTGTGGAGATGTACACACTGCTGGCAGCCTGTGACATCACCTTCAGGTGATGAAGGTGATAAACAGCAAAACAGCCCTGAAAGCAGCAAGGACCAACCTGTCCCAGGCAATCATAGCAGCAAAGTACACACATGCTCAGAAAACCATCCACTACCCATAGTGCATGTGGCTGGGCACTCAGGCCATCAACACACAAGCAATCACTTCAATGCCTGGTTTGAAGCACAAAATGACATGGCAAGTAGGAAGACCACCCTTCTCTGTCTGATCATGGCTGATGTGAGTAAAACTCTGCTCTGAGCCAACCAATGGAAGGCTGATTGACCAAACAACATCCCTGGCTATGTGCTCAGAGGATCTGCAGACAACCTAGCAGATGTTCTCACAGACACCTTCAATATCTCTTTGAACACCACCACTGTTGCAACATGCTTCAAAGCCACCACCATCATCCTCATGCCAAGGAAGTCCTCTGTGTCCCACCTCAAGGACTGTTGTCTCACTGCACTCACACCCATAATCCAGAGGCCCGCCATGAGGCACATAAAATCACTGCTGTGCCCTCACTGGACCCCATGTAGTTTGTGTATCATCCCAACCGCAATACAGATCCATCACCACCACCCTTCACCTGCAGCACTGCACTGCTCAAACCAAATGTGTTAGAACGGATCACCACATACAATTACACATACCGCCCATCTCCCATAAATGTGTATCTTAACAACGTAGTATTCAATAAAAGAAGTATTCAAATAAAATAGTAGTCAATAATTTGTGAACAAAAAGCTATAGAAAAGATGCCTCTAACACCATGCCCCAAAAGAAGCCTACTGCTCACCCCACAACCAATAATAGATAAACTGCTGTCTCACTGTTAATGTTGATGAACGGTGGTCACAAAATAATGTTCTCACTATCAAAAGGGATGATAAAGGAACTAACTTAAATGTCTACAGTCCTGTATAGAATTTAGGAGTTGCAATACAGTGGCCTAGTGGTTAGGGCATTCGCCGAGTGATCAGAAAGTCCTGGGTTCGATTCCCAAAACAACCTCTGAGGTACCCTGAGCAAGGTACCGTCCCCACACACTGCTCCCCGGGCACTGTGTTCGTAGCTGCCCCCTGCTTCACTTGGTGAACGGGTTAAATGCAGAGGAAGTATTTCGTGCTGTTCACAATGTGTGCTGTGGTGTGTTCACGTATGACCAGATAGTCACTTTCACTTAAAGACAAAAAAGAGAGAAGAAGATAAATCGCCAATGTAAAAAGTTATAGTTATGCAAATTAAGAGATTTGTAGTGATTTTTGTTGTGCAAGTGGGCAGTTGTCATGTAAAATGTAAATACCAGTCTTACAGCAGACATAAAAAAGTGAAGAGGTGGGGTCATGTTGTGCAGAGCAGGGTGTGGAGTGAGGGAAGAAGCTATTGCAGTAAAAGGTGTAAACGTCCTGCAGGCTTGATATAGAGCAGCAGATAATGTGCATAGTGGTCAGCACAATCCTCTGAAGGGCTAGGTGGTCTGAGGCGTGGCAGTTTCCATACCAGACTTTAATACAGCTGTGAGGCTCTCGATCGTTACCCTGCAGAAAGTGATGAGAATAGGTTTGGGGGTTTGGGAAGGTGCACCTTCTTCATTGTATAGGTTCTGTTTTGAAGACTCCAAGTTGTTTTCACATGGTTGTCACATCTCTTTTGTGTTATAACTAAATGATTACAGTGTTTGATTGGTTTGTGCCCTTTGTTGGTTTGTAGTTTCACAGTTTCTCTCTTTTGTTGTCTGTCATCTCTCACACTTACTTCAGAAAGTGCAGGCATTGCTGGGTTCTTTTGGTCACTGAAATGGTTTTGCTGATCCAGGAGAGGTCCTCTATAAAGTGAACACCCAGGAACTTGGTGCTCATCACTCTCTTCACCATGGTGCCATCAATGGAAAGTGGCCAGCTTGGGTTTTCCTGAAGGCAGCAACAGCTTTTTTGTCTTGTCAGAGATTATTGTTCTTGCACCAGACCATCAGCTATTTCATCCCCTCTCTGTCTGCCTTGTCCTTGTTGTCTCTTTTGATAGCTTGGCTAAGGTAAATGTTGAAAATGTCCAGCTGGACAGCACAGGCCCCGAGTACATGACCAGGTACATCGCCCTGTGCTGCATTTTTCCGACAGAACTCGGTCATCTGGCAGGACGGGGTTGTCTTCCGCTGGTCTGTGCTGTTCTGAGCAATTTGGCACTGTTTGGTCTGAGAGCAGAATCCCATGTTTCCAGCAGTTTGTGAACTGCTGCTGTAAACCATGGCTTCTGGTTTGCACTGGTCTTGACAGGTACTGTGCTACCAGGTTTGCTTGCACCACTTGAGGCATCCCTTCTTTGGAATGAGCACTTTAGGCAGCTCAGGGAGAGGGTCTCGTGAAACATTCTTTCTGATCACAGGGCGAATGCCCTAACCACTAGGCCACCAGCTGTGCCCAGCTGAGGAGCTGAGCTACTTGGTGTATTGAAAATATCTGCAAAGATGTCTGCAAGCTGTTTAGCACATGACACCCAAAGCACCTGCCAAGGTACATTGTCAGGTCCTGCGGGTTACAGTCAAGCATGACAATGACCCAAAACATACTGGCTGAAGAAGAAGCGCATTAAGTTCCTGGAGTGGCCTAGCCAGTCTCCAGAGCTCAGTCCTGTAGAAAATCTGTGGAGGAGCTGAAGCTTCAAGTTGCCAAGCAGCCACCAAGAAATCTAAAGGATATAGAGAGTTTCTGTAAAGAGGACTGGGCATTAAAAAGTGCATTCAGAAAAAGTGCTTTAGAAACTGTTGAAAGATATAACAGCAATCTCTCTAGGCCTATAACAAAACAGTGTATTAAAGACTGACACAGTCCATATATGAACTGAAATTCCTGGAAAACTTTCTTGCCTTTTCAAAAACACAGACACAGAGTGGGTGTGCCCGAAGGGTCTTGCCTCTTCTCTGCTTCATACTCTGCATGGATGATATGATAAATGCATCCCGACGTCGAGAAAGTCTTTGTGGATGCACCCCCTCTAGAAATTTCGCCATTGCACGCTTTACAAACAGCTTTCCACGTGTCTTTCTTAGATATATTGAAATGCGCCACACAACAGACATGTGGACTCTAATCCAATTTGGCACGTGCAGGTTGCGCTTGTCAGATAATATAATTATATAAATCAGTGTGGGGAGGGGGGCCATATCCACACGCCTTCCGGACTGCTCCTACTATTTTAGTTTTTTATTTATCTATTTTGTTCATTTCTACATGTTTCAGAGAATTCCATGTGTTGTGTGTGTTTCAGAGAATTCCATATTTTTAATTTAAAGCTACTTATGTAAAGCTATGCCGTGCATTGAACAGCCGTTCTTTTCCAAAAGCGCATCTTGAGTGTTTCTCTTGATTTTCACGCCAGTAGTTTTATTACTGTACTGTAAAGTAAATTGAAATTACTGCTTTAACCAGCACTCAACAATAAGACGCACAGCTGATGAACAGTAAATTATTTAACTGTAAAAGCTATTGGTGATAAACCTTACATTTTACTGTATTTTTATTACCAAAATTTATACTAATTTATTACTGTGAGTCTGTATAGGCTTACCTTAATATTTTCCTTAGGGGTAATGTTTTTGGAACATTTGGGGCACATTTAGGGTTTACACTATAAAAATAGGCATTTTTTAACCAAAACACAACAACGCGGTTTTTCACTATACATGGGTGCTCTTGGAACGTAAGCATTGCGAAAAGCGGGGGATTATATATATTAGGGCTGGGAAAGTTAACACGTTATTATCTCGTTAACGCATTATTTACTCAACACTGACAATTATTTTATCGCGCGTTAACATGAGATTAATCGCGATTAAATTATGACAGCCCTAATATACATATATATATATATATATATTAGGGCTGTAACTGTACATATATTTGTACCGAACCGTCACGGTACATGGGTCATGGTCCGGTACATGATGTCTTTCGGAGAATACACGGTGCGACGGAGAAGATGTGATTGAAGTAATACGGAATCACAGAGGGACCAAAAATCACAAGTAAATCATAAACCTGGGTCGTAGTATGGTGCAATAGTCCCACCTACTGGCATAACACTTCTGCTGCCTAACACATACATAAAAATATAAGCAAGACTGGTTAATACACTGCTGTTTATTAACGAAAACAAACCAAGCCTCATTCTTTAGAGCTTTTTGTTGTATGTTTTGTTGTGTGTGTATGTGTGTGTGTGTGTGTGTGTGTAAAACTGTCATTTTGTATTGCATTGCATATGCATTGCATTACAGTGTTTATCTGTAGTGTCACTTGCACCACTTTCTCTGCTTAGAGTAGTGATAATGACCAACCACTGCACTTGTGAATAATTAACAAACTGTATGGTTCTGAAAGCTCTAAAATACGGGCTCCATACTTCATGTTCTTAGATAGCAGTTGTGCTGTATTCTTAGTTGAAGGTCAAAAGGTCAGAGTATTTTTCCTGGTCAGTTCCTGTCTTGCTGCACTACACAAAGTCAATACACATTGATGTCAAAGCAGATATCAGGCATCAGTGCATGGAAGTGCATGTTTTTCATTGGTTCTGCAAGACCTGAGGAAATAAATTATTCATTTAATCCATAAAAGACCCAGACAGCTTTCTTACTATGGACCCAGGCCCACAGTCCATCAGGAGATTTGAGATATGCAGCATTTTGGAGATTGTGAAGTCTGTTCAGAACGACCTGATTAGAACAAAAGCCACTTGCCAGTTTGTGTCCTTCTCCTCATAACAGACTTGTCCACTGCACCACACACACACACAAGCACACACACACACACACACACACACACACACACACACACACACACACACACACACACACACACA
>JBBPDB010136190.1:0-15791 GCA_037974465.1 Brachypetersius altus
TCAGGGACCCAGTGGTGGTGCTGAAGGTAGGATTTGAACCCATGACCTCTTGGTCCGGAGGCAAGTATCCTACCCACCGAGCTACCTCCACCCTTCTCAACACAGAAGTGCTGATATTACACAAAGTCATGTTGATGTCATTGCTGAGGATGATCCACCATCCTAATAAAATCTGGTCAGTGGTTTATTTCTACTGGTGGATGGACTAGAAAGGGGCTGATAAATGGTGTAGTAACAGATGAGGTACAGAGATTAAGTGTAAGTATATAGCAGGTGTAGTGACTAAAATGTCCATTAAATATCGCTGCAATTTAGAAATCCCTAATAAACTGGCTACTTAACATACCTAAGAATAGAAAGTGCAGAGAAGTATGAAGTCTGCTGGAGACTGTAATGAATTGAAAGGGGAAATTTTGATGGAAACAGGCCGATGACCTTAGAAAATAAGAGCTGAAGAGTCATAATGAGCCATGCGAAATATCACTGCAACCATAATCACATCTTGAAGTGTTGTCAGTACAATAGTAGGGGTTGCAGGGTTATACTCCAACCTCAGCCAGCCGGGAAGATAATTAAAATCCACTTGAGTTATTTAAATGCAGATATTTCGAGATATGACCTGCTTCATTGTCGGAATAAAAGTTACTGCGACAATGACAGATAAGCACATGCTTGTTGAGTATTTTTCGGTTCTTTAAACACCAATGGATGTTTATTTAAGAGACATTTAAAACGTAAGAGATCCTACACTAATCCTACACTGGATTCCTTCAGCTTTTACTGCTTTTACATTTAATCACTTAAAACACTCATCTTTCACAACTGGCATCAGGCACTACAGCAACAGCAAAAACACCTCGGTAGGTGGTGTTCATCTTTCAAATGCCAATATGTTCTTGTTATAATGATGACAGAATAAAAGCAGTGGTAATTATGCCGCAAGGCATGCCAGATACTTTCAATCATGTAGCAATGGCAAAAGAGTCAATCTGCCAAATGTAGCAAATGTTCTGCGCTACATAGTAGACTGCCAATGGCAGTGTTAACAACGCTTTCTGACTACCATTATGTCTGGATTATATAAAAGAAATACAAAAAATAGAAGACCACTTCCTAATCCCTCTTTAACAACAATAATCAAAATATTTGTTAATAGAAAGAAAACAAAAGAAAATGATTGTCTGAATTGTCAGAATGATTGTCATGCAGGACTGTTACTCCAGCTGTTAATGTAATCACAGAATGTACAATTTCTCAAAAACAGCTGCATCCCAAATGCATTCCAAATAAGCAGAGGCAGTTAGACAGCTGGGTGAGCAGATGTTTAGAGGGTATATCATGTGCGATACTAATATTAGGTTGAGGTTGTTTTTGTCAAACTACTGAACTTTCCCTTCAGACAACTTTTTGTCTGCAGAAGGGTCAATATTACAGTATAAAAATCTGCTTCATTACATAAAACAAGTCCAGACTCCAGGACATGGGAGAATACATTCATGCTTTACTATAGTGTGCAAGCTACCATTACTAGAGCTTTCATCAGAAGACATTGAGGACTTTAAAGACCGGGCTCCCATAATATGAATACATTCAACCCGATCTCACAGCTTTTCGTGCAGCCATTACAATATACAATATTACAATTTATTATGAAATCATGGGGTTTTTTTGTGCTAGGACAACGCTTCACTTTTTCATGCTAAGACAATGTTTCACTACCCTACGTATTTTAATGCACAGTGCGTAGCACTGCCAGTATCTGCGCAACCTGGTGACTGTTAGGTTTAGGTTTAGGGACTATCAATTCATTATTTCTCTCCAACTGTCTCTCAGTTACCAGTTACCACTGATACAGGCGATGTTACGCAGTGCGCATTAAAATACATAGTATTTTATACATAGTATACATAGGTAGTGAAGCGTTGTCCTAGCACAAAAAAGCATTACAAAGCATGCAGTAATGTACCAGGCTCGTACATTACTGCATTTAAGATAACTACCAAGAGAAAATCCGCTTTCCATTACTTTTAAAAGCCCCTTTTAAAATAAAAAACAATCCAAAAGCAAAGGATAGTAATCATAATCCATTACTTCAGGATAATCTTTTGAATCGGGTTACAAATTATATTTTAACAGTTGACCAGTAGCATAAAAAAGTATGGATCTGAGGCATGTAGAAATGGGGGCTTCTTCTGAGTGCTATATATTGAATAGAAGCAGTACAGAGAACTATGTCCTCGGAGAGCGCAGAAACTCTTTGCCCTGTCGGAAAAATGGGACTGAATTTGGTGACAGAAGTAACCCTCATACTGGGCTGTTTCTGATTTTGTCCTCATGGAAAACCATAACATCTGTAAGTAGAGCAGCAATGGTCAGTTCATGTGCAGTTCAAGTACAGTGACCCATTTTCCTCTTCTAAAATTAGATATTTTAGCTATTGGAATGCCAACACGAGGAAAATGCAATGAGACAACACTGTAACACAAAATTATAGTACGACGTATATGATTACTGTGGTCGTCTGTTAGGACGATTAGTTTTTCTCTCCTTTAACTAACAGGAAAGACATTTTGATTTTACTTGTGTTCAATTTCTGGATGCAGAAGATAACATTACTGAAGTAAATATTAAATAAATATCTATTTTAAATAAATAACATTTCAAATGAATTACATTAAATTGTTATGCCAGGGGAATTGTTTTCTAATGACTTTGAAAAGGTTTTGGTGTATTTTTTAATCTATTCATGGTGGAAGGAAAACAACATTGCATATAAAAATCTGTTTCGGCTATAATAGCATTGTATGCATCACTATACTTGGTTTCACCCCCACCACTCTGCATAACTTTGTCAACCACTGAATTACGCAGAAATTGTCAGTGAAATTCCTTTTTAATTCGAATGTTTAAATCTACACCACATATTCTCTTCAAAAGTCAAAATCAAAGTCATAAAGCACAATTTAAACAACAGAAGTTGTCTCAAAGTGCTGTGCAAAAGTAAAAGGGTAAAGAAAAGATAAATAAAAAAACACTCAAAGGTGTCATAAATAAATCTTTAAGCAAGACTTTTAAATGTTAATGGAAAATGAGGACCTTACATAAGGTCACGGGTCGGGCCGCGAAGCCCAGACCCGGAGCTACCTGTAAGCATGCAGGAACGGGCAGAACGACAGGGATCCATTCAGATCTGTCTTTATTCAAAAGGCAAAAGAAAACAGGCACTCTGGCCACTCATATAAACTCAACAGAAACAGGCAGACAGGAAACAGAAATGCTCAAAATCAGGCGATGGACTCACAAAGCAGAACATAAATACACAACATGCCTCAAACAGAAACCAATCAGAAAACACAATCACTTTAACCGAACCCAGGACAGGTGAAAACGTGAACCAAGACACAAACATGCACAAAACACCAAAATAAAAGCCCCAAAAACCCAACAGAAAAGCAGTGGCCCTAACGGCCACTGACCGAACTGTGACACATAAAAACTTTCTTTGGGATCTTGGGGCGAGGAACAGAGGCCCTACACTGTAATAAGTTCACTTTCACTATTAAAGGAATACTGCAGCAATTTTCCAACACTAATCTGTGTATCATACTGTACTTTACTGTATTATTTCCCTGGATATCATGCAGTGTATTCATAACACTTTTATGCAATGACTTTGTGGAATCTAGCTTTTGGAGACACTTCAGATGTCTGGCCACTGTGAACAATTCTGACTTGATAAGCCTTTCAGACACAGAGCATTTCATACCAAACCAGTCTGGATGACTTCCTTTACATCAAATATTTTTCCAAATCTGGAATGGTGGGATTTCCTTTTATTTTGTTCAATTGCTCCGTTGTTGCTGAGGTTGTCCTAGCCTGCATCTCACTTTCTCATGCTCCAGTATTCAGATGTTCACTCTTTCTATCCTGCCTTATTCATCTGGCTTCTCCAACATCCTGACATCCTGTCCTCCACTATCTGCTTTTGCATCGCTCTCATTTTACCCAGCCCTCCCACTCTCCCTCCTCTCCTCTGACTCATTCTTTGCGGGTCCCCCCTCCCTCCCTCTCTCACTCTGTGTCTTTCAGGCTCTTCTAGCCCTCCTCATGTTGGATCATGTGCTCAATGGAAGCAATGCTGTCAATCATGGTATTGAACAGTCACCTTGGGCCCTGTCAGTCATGGTGTGTGCTGGATCATGCGCTCACAAACCACCCACCTCTCCAACACCACACACACACACACACACACACACACACACACACACACACACACACACACACACGTCTGAAGAAGAAGAATGCCTGTGCATGCATTTATGTGTGTAGGACACAAAGAGAAAGAAGGAGAGAGAGTGTAAGTGAGACGTTTGTCAGTTTGTCTGTCTATCAGCATGTATAACGTAATCAATAGAAGGAACTAGCTTTGTAATACAACAGCTCTAAAAACAACTACACACACTGGAGTGAGAGATCCAGCTCAGACATGCCTACCTCCAACAGTCGCAACCCAACAATCTCTCTATCACACACACACACACACACACACACATACACAGGAAATACAATCGATCAATTTGCCAAACAGCTAAAAGGACAGTGTTTACACCCTGGTCTTCATGAGTCAACATGTTAATCAATGTAGGACCCATTCCTGGCCACCTTTATCTGCTTAAATGCCTACGAATGTACTACAGAATGAAAATAGACGCTTCCTTGCCACATATTTACACATTGCAGGGCAATGGTATTTAAAATAAGCAGTTCATCATTATGAACTCTGTAGAATGATTTCCAGACCTCCACTTTCAGTGCTAAGACAAATGTTGTCATTTGGTCGACCTACTTTTTTTATGATTATATTCAATCTGTTCTAATAACATTTTCTGACTTTAGCTTTCAGATATTGTGTCTCATCACCTTGGAATGGAATGCATAAACACATGAAACTGGAGCAATTTATCTGTTTTAACTGTTTTTGCATTAAAGAAATTTGACATTATGTTTGCTCTTAGCTCATTCTACAGTGATTACAAATTCTTTTCATTTAGTGTTTTTTGTGTAGTAAATAGTTTTTTGTGTAGGTTTTTTTTTTTATGTTGTTTTTTCTTGGCCAGGGCTCACTTGTAAAAGAGATTTAATTCTCAATGTGACTTTAATAATATTAAATTATTTAAAATAGCATTCCTCATACACACACACATGCATATACACACATATGCCTATGTATTTGAATGCTTTACTTAAAAATAAAAATCCGGTGATATCAGCTGCTAACCCTAACCCTAGGACGAGAGTTTTGGGTTAAGATTAAAATCAGGGTTGGATTTAATAGAACCTTTTCATAGCTATTCAGCTGGATGTTAATTAAATATAAGGTATGCAAACTACAAAGCATATACGGTGAACCATCCAAATAAAGTGTTGCCAATATTATTAATACAATAAATAGGGATTTTATGTGTGCCAGTATGTTTGCGTAATCACTTACAAAGCCTCTCCTCGAGGAAGCCCACTATTAATTAGCTGTTATCCAACACCTGGCTTGGCTAATCAATGCTTTATTATTTTAAAGGGGGCCTTTTGATGGAATTGAACAAAATCATACAATGACTGCTCTAATCAGCTCAATAGAAAGAGGCTGAAACAAGAAATTACTGTTGTTTTTCCTGTATTTGTGCTCACAACGCTTACCAACCTTGGCTACTTTATCAGCTGTACCATTCATTATAAAGACACACTTATTAGATTCACATTACTGACTGAGGCCATCTGCTTCTGCTCAAATATTAACTCCCTTTATCTTGTCTGTTAATGGAAAAGGACCACAAAAGGACCACCACTGACAAGATATTCCCTTGGTAACACCAACATGGTAGTGTGAGTTGCACAGGTACAAGCTTTGCTAGCGTGTTTATATGCTGGGCACACTTACTGACCACAATTTGTGTTAGTCATCCTTTTACCATTATCTGTTGTAAGTTTCTGGACCACTATTAAATTCTTGGCTGGTGGACAGTTTTCAGTAGTGTTAAGAATGGTCCATCACTCAAATTATGTCTGGCCAGTGTTAGTCCTATGGCGGTCCCTGTATGTGGTGGACAGAGGCTGATAAATCGTGTAGCAAGAGATAATAACTGTAACCCTATAATGTGCACATATATGATTTTATTTCTGATCAAAAGGTGAAATGAATGTAGCTACACATCTGTGTCATGAAATACATGACACAGATGTGTGTTATCAGCATTACATCTTCATGAATGAACATTACATACTGATGCCCAGCTTTGATCATTTACATACTTTGTGACACTTTAAATATCGTATTGAACATGATAGCTTACTGCTCTCTTCCATAAAGTGTAGATACCACGTAGACCCTCATTCTTCCATTGCTGACATAAACTTCCACTTCACATTTTACACTCTAACAGGTTTTATTCCGGACATTAGTTCCAGACATTTCCTTTTGTTGGAAAAACTGAACTGTGTCTATATGATGATCCCATGAAGTTAGAATGACTGATAAATTATGAAAGTACTGCAAGCAAAGGTAGAAGCATTATACATTTTTAAAAACAGTACAAATCAAAGCCCAGTCAGTATGTAATGTCATGCCAAAAGCACTCTATAATTAACGAACTGGCTTTGAGATTGTCAGTAATGCCAGAGACTGTATAGGAATGAAGAACATGTTTGTCAGTAAAATCTTTTGATACCTGACTGGATGTGGAGACTTTTTAGCGGCTTTATTGAGAAAGTAAGTTTCATTCATTTCATATACTTTTATTCTGATCATTTGACTTTCTCCCCAATTTTTACCCACAAGCACATGTTTCCTCCAGGTCACACAAATCTATTAGAAAAGTTCTACACACCCAGAAGGAGAACACTAATTCTTTTACGTCAGCTAACAGATGACCACACTGAATTGTATCATACTGAGTGATGGAGAGAGAAAGCGCTGTCCTACCCAACCAGAGAGAGTGAGGATAGCTGTGGCATCACTAACGACTCACAGCCCTAATTCTGTCTTCCTGCCAAAGCAATGTTTTCCTTAAATCTCCACATTTTGGCAGAAAACCACCCAATCTGGAAACACTGTCCCTGACTTATTCTGTATGTGAATGCTCCTACCGTTACTCAGGCCAGTGCTATAAGATCTAACAGACTTAACTCAATCACGCCGGGCCTGTGTGTGTCACAGCAAAGAAAACATTAAACTAAGCAAAATAGAATTAAAGCCCCTGTTGAGACATTCAATCAATTATAGATTATGTTTAACAAATGAAAAAGTAAAAAGATGGATTTTTACAACTGTAAATGTCCTACAGCTGCCTATTATTTATGTATGAGGTTGTCATGCTCACAGAGTAAGTGGCTACTTTCACAGTAACAAATATGACACCTTAACACCATGACGCACATCCTGCCCCTTGGAACCCAGCTTCAAAACTGATTAGTGCTTTATTTGTGTGTGTTTATATATGTCAGTCAGCAATAAATGCAGTGGTCTTTTGTGTGCGTCTCAAATGGCAAAGCTGTTAAATCTGCCACCCAACAGTCACATTAAGTGTGAAGAGGTGTGGTCTACATGATACGCCATAGGTCCACTGGGAAACCCTTAAGATTTGTACATCCATGTGAAATTGTGCAAAATACTCTGTAAAAAAAACTATGCTATATACTAAATAAAGTATGCCATAATAAACTATTCTATAACTATGCTGTATAATAAAGTATTCTTGGGTCAGTAAGAGAGGTGGATATAAATACTGTAGCTAAATAACAAAGTTAACTTAAAGTAATTTTCTAGTTTACACAAATAGTGGTTTGGAGTATTCTCTATATTTAGTGCCTTATTGCATGTAACAGAGATAAGCAGAATGTACTATTGGCATATGTAGTGGAACTCACATGCTATTGCACACTGAAAGATAATAATGCACATAATGATTATTATAGAGGGAGTTATAGAGTCTGATGGCCCTGAGGATAAAGGATTTTCTGTGGCGTTCACTGAAGCACGTTATGATGGTGAGCTTCTCAGATCAGCCGCAACACTATGAGAGTGATCAGCATTGTCCATGGTGGACTGGTATCTAGACAATGCTCTCCTTTCAGTCAAGTTCCTCTCCAACCACTAAGCCCACTTTCCAGATCAGCTTGGTGAGTCTCTTGGTGTCTTCCACTTTCATGCTGCCACCCCAGCATAGAAAATGGCAATGGCCACAACACACTAAACTACACTACAGATAGAACATTCGCTATATAGTGTCGCAGATTCTGTTGACTCTTTTATGTTGGCATGTGTCCTGAACGTGATGGTGAATATTCCCGATTAATAACATTTGGTAACAAGAATTAATTCAAAACAATGGCCATGTGGCTCTAAATCAATCCGACGGTCAGTTTATATTTGCTGGTTGCAGACCACTTGATGAATTTGTTGCTGAATCTGATCCACACATAATGATACTACACATGCTAACATGCCACTTCAATGTCAACCCTGCTGCTGTGTTGAGGTTGATCCACCATCCAAATAATATCTGGTCCACAGTGGCCCTGGGATAAGAGACCAGTGGTGTATGGTCTAGGGCCCCACGATCAGAGCACATGGGCATCCATCTGTGACTGCATATATGTAATTATTAAAGGTACGAGTAAGTGCAACGTAAGTGTTTCTAATAAATTAGAGCTGAGTGTGAAAGACATCTAGTTTGACAGCTGCATGAGTTAGATAATGTCACAGCACACACTGATTTTCTTGTAACTGTGTGGCCTTGGCTGTAAATTCTCATCCACACTGCCATCTGTCTCATGACTAAAAGAAATGAAGCTGGGAAGGAGTTATTTGCCGTGGAGAAATCTTCTAAACGAGACAGCAACAACAGCAACAACAACAAAATGCAGGCTAGTTGTTCAGATTCAGCCTTAGACTAGATTTTAATGTATTCGTTTTGTTGTACAGTCATATGTTTCAGGTTAATCAGTGTGATATTCTTTACAATGTAATATAATGTTCAGGTTTTTCACCACAACAGCAATACACAATTCACAAATACTTAAAGAATCACTGGGAATCCCTGCAGGGCTCAGCCAAAACTGACAGCTAGTTTTGGCTGAGCCTTGCGGGGATTGCTTGCTGTTCTCACCCGACAAGTCATTACTGTTGTTTGAGTAAGAGAAATTCTGTTTTATGAACCACTGAAGAACTTTGAACCACTGGTACCTTTTTGTATTTGGCTTCCTAGAAGTAACATTATTGATCAAACAATAACAAACAGCCTGCCAAACAAAAGTCCCTTCAAAAGCGGCAAGTAGTTTTTCAAAATTCTATTTCACCTACAGGATGCATGGTCTTAAATTGAGAAAATCACACTACGACTGGACCCCTGGAGGATACAAGTAGACCAAATATGTAGCAATGGGTACATTTTTCATTTTGACCCAAATGCCGCTGTCAGGGAAGTTCACAAGCCAATATAAAAGACCTAATACATTTAAGTTATAATGAAACATCATATTGTCAAATACTCATAAAATCTTTGTGAGAAACTTAAAAAAACAAAAAGAAAAGCTGACGATATGATTGTCTGAATGACCTCGTATCAAAAATTACAGCATATTTACACAATGGTGGGATCAATACGTGGCCATGTTGTGGAAAGCGACCAACAAACAGGCCTGAACGGTTGCTTGAAATTGGTTAAACAGCTTAGTAAGAAAGTGGATTAAACTTGATTAACATCAGTCTCAAGGGCACTTCAATGTGCTCTATTTTTCTTTGGAAAAGACTACACCACATGGCAGCCTGCTTGGATTGTTGTATGGGAAGCGCTTGACCCATATTGCACACATCTCCACTCCTCTCCTCTTCATGGTCACTGTAAACCAGAATCTATTTATAGCAAACAGAGCTAAAAACGACAGCCAGGCTCCTCCTTTAAAAAAACTGCCAATTTCCTAAACAAATTCCAGGCCAGAGCGAGAAGCTACTGGTTCACAGCCGTGCTGCACTTCTTTACGGGTGAATAATGATTTTCAAATATTATAGAAAATCCAATAATATTTGACACATTTCCCAATAGATAACACACACCAAGGCATATTTTCATTTAGCTTGCTGACTCCTACACTAAATCTGTTGATGTAGTGCTATATTGTTCTCTGGGAATGATGATTTCATTTGAATTGTGTAAATGAAAGGCATTACTGTTTGTCAGAGTGATTTGCTTGGCTAAAAATCGGCATTAAATGAACGTGTCCAGTTCTGTGTCCCACTTTGCCACTTTCTCTCCTTCAGAGTATCAAACAGGCCCTGTTTTTTTCCTCCAAGAAAGAAATCCCCACTTTCTCTCCACTGCCTCTGTCTAAGGCTCTAATGCTGGCTCAATGACAATCAAAGGTCAAATACAGCACCAATTATTTATTTCATTCCCGGCCCAGGTTTTGTTTTGATAGGCTGCTGCACTCATGGGTAGACCTCTCTTCCTTCAGTAGTCCTAAAGGTAAACCTTATGCATTTTTTATACTCCAGTCCTGCTCTGCTGAGATGAAACAATCTCATTTCTATGTATTCAGAAAGGAAGCACAAAAAGCTACTGTGACTAGCCACAATATATGCGCTGCTCAATGGACTTAAATGTTTTATTTTATGTGTACTAATATACATGCTATTATTAATGATGCACTTCTAATGGTGGTGTTCTATATTTAATAAGGATGTGCCGATATCTGAATGGTGGACTGATGCCGATATCCGATATTTTTCTTCCTCATTCCAGTATAAAAGCATGTAGAGTGTAAAAACTGGCCCTGACTGGAATATTGTTTGAAATATTGCTGAAGTATGAACATCTGGGCTTTTTTACTGTAAAGGATCACCTGTCTATACCAAATAATTCTGGTACCATTGTACATCTGTGTGCTCTTGTGGCGGCAGCCAATGGGATTTTTCACCTAAGCTGCTGTTTGAGTAGGCGAAAGCACGCATCGTGTTTGGAGGCACCACCGTCATGCTTCATGTGGCCGGCGGCACTGTTGACTTTGCACAATTTGACCTACTGTTGCCGGCGCTATATCACACCTGAGCTTGCTGTGGGTGTATGTGTGAGTGTGTGTGTTTATATGTGTGTGTGTGTGTCTGTGTCTGTGTGTGTTTGTGTTGTATATGTTAATGTGTGTGTGTTTGTGTATGTTAATGTTAATGTTTGTGTGTGTGTGTGTGTGTGTGTGTGTGTGTGTGTGTGAAAGAGAGAGAGCGAGAGAGAATGAGTGTGTGTGTGTGTGCATGTGTGTATGAGAGAGAAAAAAAGAGAGAGAAAGAATATGAGTGTGTGCGTGTGTGTATGAGAGAAAGAGAGGGAGAGAGAGAGCAAGAGAGAGAGAGAGAGAGAGAGAGAGAGAGAGAGAGAGAGAGAGAGGGTGTGTGTGTGTATGTGTGTGTGCTCAGGGGGTTACCTATATGGGGAGCCTGTCTGCATGCAGTGCACATCACAGGTGTGTTAGACAGCGCGCGTGTGCTCGTTTTGGACCACTTAACCTGAAGTGCACTGCGCGCACCCCTGAGCATCTTTGTGACGCAGGCACACGCGCGCGCACACGCGCCACAATGCAGGTCTGAGAACGACTGGTATTAATAAAAACTGCACACGTTACAAAAACATACACAGGTTTCCTCACACACTCTCCTTTTTTCTCCTGTCTTGCCTCTTTTTTATATTCCCTACTTATTACCTGCCCTTCCACCGATCTATCCACCACTAAAGATTCTCTTTCATCCGCCCTTCCCTTCTGCTCTGTTTCTCTCCCCTCCCCTACAAGCCCCCCTTTATCTCTATCGTTCAAGTTGATCGCTGGCGATAAGAACCCCCTCGTTTTCCTCCATCCCCTTTCCTTGTCCCAGCAAACCGACCACCACCGGTCTACGAGCTGCAGGCACCAAGGGTCTTTTCACCGAAGGGTTTCCATAGAAACACACACACACACACACACACTTCCCTGCGAGCCTGTAGGAAGGGTGGTATGGGGTCTCTAAGTGTCGTCCACTCCCCCAGTCCAGGTTCCTCCTGTCTCTAGTTCCCTATGAAAAAAACCCAGTAATGAGAAAGGCAGGTTTTTCTTACTGATGGTGCGGGAGCCGATACAGCCCATGATGTCTCAGCGAGGGCCGGTCAATGGAAGAAGAAGAGGCGCATTTTCAGCAGACATTGCTCTTTCTCTTTTCACTCTCTCTCTCTCTCCTCATCGTTCTGTTCTCCACGTCTCCCTCTCTTTCTCTCCCTTGTTTCCCCTTCAACGAGGCTGCGTCTCTCTCTCTCTCCCTCTCTCTCTCGCTCTCCTCCTTCAGTGAGGTTGCGTCTCTCTCTCTCCGTCATCCTCTCCTCCCTCCCTCCCTCCCTCATACACGCGCACCGCACCGCACGCACGCGCACGCGCACACACACACACACACAAACACACACACTGTCTGTGGCATGCTGTGAGATTTCAGTCAGTCAGTCAGTAAGTCAGTGTGCCTGAGAGCGAGACTACGTTTCTATTTTTAAAAAAAATCTATTTCCACCCTTCCACCCTCAATTTTCACAACCCGATTCTGTGTAGGTTTTGAGTAATTTTACCTTGTAGCATATTTTATGCTGCAAAGTGGCTTTTGGTGCGAAGGCACTGCAAATGCAAGAGATAGACTGTGTGTTGTTTTTTCTGCTCCTTCCTGCCTTTTATTGCCACATTAAGAAGTTCGCGCCGCAGTATGATGTATTATAAAGATTCACGCAATCTTTTAAACGGGAAAGTGGCCTTCATGTCAAGGTCTACTCCCTAGAGGTCAATGTTGCAAGACAGCATCAACGGCATAGTGAAAAAGGATGTTGCCATATAGTAGCTACACTATATAGACAAAAGTACTGGGACGCCTGTCCATTACACCAACAGAGACTTTGATGACAATGTATTCAAACAAAAAAAGCGCATTTATGTGGATTTTTGGCCCATTCATTCTTTAGAGCATTTATGAGGTCAGGAACTGATGTTTGACGAGAAGGCCTGGCTCACAATCTCTCTATTCATCACAAAGGTGTTGGATGGGGTTGAGATCAGGACTCTGTGTGGGCCAGTCAAGTTCTTCCACAGTAAACTCATCAAACCATGTCTTTACGGACCTTCCTTTGTGCACTGAGACACAGTCATGCTGGAATAGAAAAGGGCCTTCTTCAAATTGTGTCCACAAAGTTGAAAGCATGGCATTGTCTGAAATGTCTTGATATGCTGAAACAAGATTGCCCTTCACTGGGAGTAAGGGACCACTTGAATTCAGTAATTAAGATGTGTGTCCCAATACTTTTGTCCATACAGTGTATGTACGCAAAGCCTGCCGACAGGGAACCTGCAAAGAACAAACAGAACTGACTCAAGATGTGTTTTACACATTTCCAAGCCTGATCTTTATTCCACTGAGCTTGCAATAACATTTACCACATGGTTGAGAATGTTTTGCAAATAGCTGTTATGGTATATATAACAGGCGATGACTGGCCTATAGCCTGTGAATGAGCTCTTCTGTTCTTGAAGACAGAGTGAATTCTTTCCTAGTAAGTAATTTTAACCAGCACCTGCTTGAATTTAGACTATTTACCTGGAAGTTTGGCAGGAGATGGCTGCTCTGGCCATTAATCGCAATGAAAGCTGTTTTAAATACCATTTATTGGTGTCTCCTTAAATCAGCTGTTCACACAGTATGACCCAACTTCTGTCTGTGGACTTTCTGCTACAATGTTTATGCAAAATTCTGTATAAAGCATTAGTATTGACTGCTATTCCTAACGTAATAGTTAACCTAGCTTTCCAGCTTATACTGGAATGCGGTCAATATCATTCCCAGGTCTAACCTCTCTCTTCTGAGGTGAGTGGAAAGCAGCCTTAGACTTTAGGGAGGAAAAAACAATGCTGCAATTTCCATTGATTTGCAGTCCGTAGTTCTCTTTATTGTCTTAAAACTAAAATCACAACCATGCCTGAAAGCTGTTGCATATTGAGTTGCACAAAAGATATAGTAAGCTTAAAGCTATTGATAATAAGAGAATAGACACAACAGTTTAGGTAGTTATTTAGCTATTTTTAGCTATGGTAGATGCTATAGCTAGAAAGTTTTGCAGGGAAAAAATGGTCTATGCCCACTAGTTAGTCACTTTAAAAAAGTGCCTAGTGAATGATATTGTAATCAGGGTAAACATCAATCATCAGTCATCATTTTCTCCAGTTTTTAGTATTTCATTCAAATAGAGTTTTGGGACAGAAAAGGAACATTGAGAAAACATTTAGTACATATCTACCTCTTCGCTTGGGCAGAAGGTTATTGAAATAGGTTTCTGACAATTTCTTATTCAGCTTCACAGAATGCTTTCACCCAAAAAGGGCTTAATTTCCCCTCTAAAGATACAGTGCTGTCTTATTGTCTAGGAATGGAAGGGGTTGCAAAAGCATTGCGAAACTATTGGCAGCTGATAGCCTAGTGGTTAGGGTGTTTGCCCTGCGATCAGGAATCATGGCAAGACTGCTAAGCACCTCTGAGGTACACTTGAGTAAGGTACTGTCCCCACACACTGTTCCTGGCTGCCTGCTGTTTCATTTGGTGAATGGAGCAAATGCAGAGGAAGAATTTTGTGGTGTTCACATATGACAGAATGGTCACTTTTATTTCACCCCTAAAGTAAATGAGTCTAGCCTTCAGAAAATGTCTGTAAGCCCCTTGCAAATCAGACAACAAAAGCCTCCTTCATGTCACACTTCCTTGTTATCCTTTGCCTAAGTTTGTTATTGCTGCAGGTCGAGCAAACATCTGGTAAATGCCCAAATTAAGCTGCTTGAGAATACTATTCTTTACTTGCATACCACAACACAGGATACAATTCTCTGTCTTGTTTCCAAGCAAACACTTTCTGCTGTTGCGAGAGAATGATGGATACAGGTTTGTCTGCATTGATGATTCCATCTTCTCTGCAAATTTCAGTAGTTACACATCCTTCTCAGCTAGTTTAATCATGGTTGCAGTTGGCTCTGCAGTCCTTTGCATTGCTCAGAGAGGACATTGTCAAAAAGACTTTTCTTCTCCCTGGGCTACTCCAATCTCAGACAGTCAAAATCTCAGACAGCCCAGTAAAGCTATGATTATGGACAACCATCTGCTGCCACACATGGATGAGTTGTTTTCATTACTGAGAGGGGCAATGGTATTCTTAACAGTAGATCTGCAAAGTGGATACCATCAGGTACTACTGCATCTCAACAGTCACAAAGGGCTCTTGAGACTTGGGCTCAGAGCTGGTGGCATTTCAAAAGATGATGGCAGTTTTGAAATGCTTACCAATTATTTAGACAACATTATTATATGGGGACACACATGTAATGAGCATAACCATGCTCTATGAACTGTGCTGCAGTGTCTTAAGAATGCCTGCCTTCAGCAGAACAAGGCAATGTGATGCCTTTGCCAATGTGTAATAATGTTTTCTGGGTCATAGTTTCACAGCACAAGGCATTTAGCTAGATGAGAAACACCTTGCTCCCATTCTGCACATTCCAGCCCAGCTTTGCCTTTGTTGGTGAGTCACATGTGTGCCTAAAGGAAGGGTGCTGAGTTCTCCTGGTCTGATGTGGCGCAAGGTTGCTTTGCCCTGATTTACCAGTTGTCTCTATATGTACATTTATATTTACGGCATTTATCAGATGCTTTTATCCAAAGCGACTTCCATTCCCTACCTACAGGGGGCAGTCTCTCCCTGGAG
>JBBPDB010136207.1:0-15788 GCA_037974465.1 Brachypetersius altus
AAACCCTCCATGCTAAACATTTTTGCACCCAAGTTTGCGCCCCTACTTAAGTACAATAAATGTCTGCCTTAAAAAAAATAGTCTTGTGGGTCTTCTTTTGATGTGTGTATACTAGAAATACAGACTTACAGACCCAAAAAGGACACCAGTTATGTGCGGTCACCCCATGACCGTCACAAGGCACAAACAGTGTACATTTACCCTCAAAGATATAACATAGTCTTTACACTCCAGTTGTGTATCTTGCATGGTTTTACAGTAGAAATATAGCAAAAGATATTACTGCAACCAAATAGGGTACAGTTATGTTACCTAGCTACCTACTAAAGACCTATCCTGGAGGGTACCACTCTACCTACTTTGTACCCTAAAAGGTAGGCCCAGTTTGACAGCCCTGCATTAGAGTAAAATGTCCTGCATTTCAAAGGCTCACATTTTCAGCTTCTATTCATTTGATTTCCTTTGGAAAATGTATTCACAAATGTCAATCACAGAACACGGCGGGGCTCGCTTATCCAGCATCTGTGTATTCCTCCTCCGGTGCCTTAGTGATTTTATCTTCTAAACTCTGAAACTCGTATTTCAGGTCAAATTACATCCTACGTGAAAAAAAGCTCTAAGACACACCTAGAGGCCCACACCACTTTCTGTCTTGCTGGAAGGCGCACGTACGCCGTATCATTTTTTGTCATCATACACGTTTCAAGGATCTGTTCTGTGAAGACGGAGAGGAGGAATTGTGAAAGTCCTGGGATATAGCTCTTGGAGGAGGACCAAATTCTTTGTGTTGGAGAACAAGAGAAATAATTAATGGAGGGGAAAAATGTAGATTGGTAATTCTTGTAATGCTGCTCCAGGAATGACAAGACTTTCATGGTAAACACTGGATATTGGCCATGACCTGCCTTTCATTAGCAAGCAACACAGCCTAGAGAATTAATAGGAAATCATGACCCTCTTTAGGGAGTGGTGTCTTTTAAATCAAAACTTTGTAAGAAAAAATTCAATTGACTCCAAAATTCAGTGCAGATGTAATCACATTTTTGTCATATAGTGCAAGAAAACAGAACATGGCCCATAACACACAGTCAACGCCAAACATTACAACAGCAGAGCCACACCTGCCACTGAGTTATTTCAGTGAAATATGAGCGAATCCCCATTAATTTTAATATATGAAGATAGGCGGTCTCATATTTTACATTGTGTGGAGGAATGTAAAAGCTAGCACAAGAAGCCAGGCCTCTCAAAATAATCCAAGTGGGCTACATTGTTCGCTGTCAGTTATGCAAGTGTGGAAGTGAGAGAAGGAGGCGAAGCTTAATGGAAAACTTTTGTACATTTTTTAGATGTTAGGATACTCCCCTCCAACACTGTAGCCTTTCAAAGGGGAGTGTTGCCTGAAACTCCTCCCATGACTCTGCCCATCAACCCTGCTCTCGATCATGGAGCCAGAGAAAGATCCCAAAGGAGACAACAGCCACTTCCTCAGAACACTGAGTCCACATTCCTCACATTCTGTCTGACCTCCATAAACAACATTCCAGCTTGGGAAAAGGCAGTCTATCTCCAGTTCTTCATGATGCCCCTAATCGCTCTGCTTCTCGTCCATTTGGGGATGTGTCTGTCTGTCTGTCCCCCTCTGTCTGTCTCTCTCTTTCTCATTTCTATCTTTTTCCCTCCCATCTTCCTTTCTCTCTCGTGTCTGTCTCTCTTTCCCATACCATCTCTGTCTCTCTCTCTCTCTCTCTCTCTCTCTCTCTCTCGTTCTCTCTTGTGTCTGTCTCTTTCTTTCCCATCTCTCTCTCTCTCTCTCTCTCTCTTTGAGACTGTATTTCCTACTGTACTTATCATTAAACAAGTTACTCCTCTGGGAAATGGAGCTCTTTGACAGACCAACAAACTGAGCAGTCTCAGTCCAGTCAGCTGTAATGAATAAAACAAACATCACAACAACAAATGACTGGAGCACTATGTCTAAGCCAGAAAAGAAAAGCAAAACAACCATCTGAAAGGGAGGAGTACATTAGTGGGTGCTGTGTCTTGCCTGCTAACAATCAGCTCAGTTATTTCAGCTATTCTGTGTCTTATGAGTCCTGCATTTCACAGCAGACTGTGGAAGTAGGTTATGCATACATTACCACATTGTCACTAACACCCAGCTAGTTTCATTTTGACTGGCCCCACTGGCCACAGCCATAAACACTGGATTACAGTCATATCTGATAGTAAGAGAATAAGATTCAGAATAAGAGAATGTGCCCTTCAACTTTCAGAGCAGTACTATGAGTCTCTACTAACAGGACTAAACCTTTAAACCATGTTTAAAGGTTTAGTCCACTCCCTCCAGGCTTATAGGGTCAATAACGTCACCTCTGACAAGCTTTAGTTGTTGTAATACACTCAGAATGGGTGTGTTAGTGTTTCTGAGGGAGTTGGGCGAGAGAGAGAGAGATTGAGAGAGAGAGAGAGAGAGATTGAGAGAGAGAGAGAAGGAGAGAGAGAATACTGCTTGATCTGGTTGTAACGTTGAGTGTACATGCCAACTTCTCCCCCTAGTGAATTCTTACATTCTTTCTATCTGTCTGTTGCTCTAAGGTGTGTGTGTGTGTGTGTGTGTGAGAGAGAGAGAGAGAGAGAGAGAGAGAGAGAGAGACACACACACACACTGATAAATGAAATGACTGGTTGTTAATGGTAACTTACATGCAGCACCATATTGTCATACACTTTATATATGTATGTAGTTCACCACTACTCGACATATAAGTTTCATAGTAGCTACAAAATAATTCATTATTTTCCATGTATTGTATGTAGTTCATCCCCTAGAACACAAGGCCAATTAATTAGTTATTAAGACAAATGATTCCTAGCTACTATGAAACTAAGTAGCTTAGCTACTATGAAGCTTATGTAATATGGGTACATGCGTGTACTCACATAAGGCCTGGTTGACACAGAGGGTGGGGTAGATATTATACCCAAGGGAGTAATATCGCCTCAGTTGGAATATTTCCCCCCTCAACACTGTGTTTCTGTTTTCTTCTGCATTGTAACTAGTTCTTTAAACTGCACTCCTGGAGAATGATGTGGATTTCCTAGTTGCATGCCGTTTATGGTGCGGTTGGTTTGCTACCATTCTCAGTTTGAGTAACTGCTCATCCTTGATTTGAAATAATCAGCCTGTAATATTCATCTAGAACTTCATCACTGCTAGCTGTGACAGTAGCAAACTGGAAAGAAAAGTGAAATTTACCACATTCGCTGCCAGGCTTGGATCCACTTAACATTGTTGCCATAATAAACCCTGCGTCATTCTTTTCCTGAGGGTTAGTCACCTGTCACAGCATATCTCGCTTCTACAGATCCACATCATATCCCATGGTGAAATGTGTTAATTTGCAAAGTTAGTCCTCTATAATCACTTGTCATGTTGCCTAATTACTTTGTACAGCTGAGTGTGTGTTTAATGAATTTGGCTAGATTCCATCTCAAGTAAGTGCCAAGGTGATTATGTTAGGGCTAATTCTGAGGTTTGCCTGTTACCCTGGAATCATTTTGTTTTACTCCCTTGTCTGCTTGACCCTGCTGCCAAACCTAACCCATGAACAGGCCCTCTGGGACATACGGGGTTAAAAATTAAGCTCAGTGTATATTTGCCTGGATTGTGTGAGTAAAATGCCCCGGGTGCGGTTTTGTGCTGAGACTGTCTGAGATTCTGAGGGCAGTGTGAGTGCATTTCCAGACCTGTTCTCTTAAAATAACAGGCTTCCACACTCTTATCCCAGAGTTCATCAGGCCTCTGTGTACGTTCTTCTAGGTGGAAAACAGTCAGCATCGTCCAGTGAGGGTGACAACAGGCCCGAGATCAAAAGCTCTCGCTCTCGCTCTCCTCAGGCGTCCGCCCTGACTATTTCCTGCCAGTCTGGTGTTTCACCGCAGCCCTTGCCATGCGGGAATAGCCTGTGTTTAGTTTGGAATGCGGGGCTTCTATTGCCCTACTGATGGTCCAGCCCACTGTAAACACACACATCACCATGACAACAGTCCTTCATCCAATCAGGGCTGTAATCTTGAGATGAACTGAGATGGCAATTAACATGATTAAGTTGTTCTTCTAGAAGCATCAAGCTAAGCTATGGCTGGGAAGCCTAATTTACAGGCGAACCTTATTTTCTCTGGCTGTCTGCAGGGCGCACAGGACAGGATGTATAAAACAGCACTACATGGTATAAATGAACTGCAATTTAACAAACAGAAGGCCTCTGAAGGCTTCAGGTTTAGCTCTGCCCAAGAAGGTATAGAACATTTAGAACAGCATTTCGAACATTTATATACACCTACAGAAATTGCTGCAAAAATTGTACCTTCACATCAGAGGGCTAAACTGGCAAATTTTTGCCATTTTCTTATATTCAATGATTTTTCATAACTGTGGGAACACAAAAATGTATTTTGAGCCTAGATTAGATTTACTATGTGGCCATGTGACCATATTAGGATCATTATGAGAACTCATGGCAATGTCTAGGTCATAATTATGTCCTCTTCACGATACACTGTGTTATCTTTGTAGTTTACCATATTGAAACAAAGCCATAGTGGAGAATATCCACCTTTTTCAAGCCCACTTGAACTGCAATAGAGACTATTCAAACAATATAGTTTAATGGAAACACCACAGAATCTGAGCAGGCAATTTTAATGAAAAATATTATGTAAGTTATGTGACTCATGGATGCCTCAAAAAGATCTAAAAAGTTTAACCACTAAATTAAATTAACTATTAAGTACACGTCACCTGTTATAGTTACTGCCTGCAATAATCTGCATACAGCAACTTATTAATCTGCCCTGCAACTCACTCACTTTTAGTAGGCTAAAGTTTCTCCACAAAGGGGCGCTGTTAGTCCTCTCACAGTTTTTATGTGGCTCCCTGAGAGAAAACAATCATATTCTGAGCGTAACAGTGCTTTATACAAAGCATGTGTCTGGATTATAATTTCCAAATGAGACCCTTGTGTGTTCATTATGTCATGGTGGGTGTATGGAAGGGAAACGGGAGGACACAATGCTATATGAAAACAAAGGGACAGTTTAATGAACAGAACGCAAGTATAAACACAGGAAAACAAAGCACAACAGAAAACCAAACCCAGACTCAAAAATACAACAGATACCCAACCAAAACTAACAATCAGAAACCAGAAACAAACAAAAAGGCAGGGCTGTACTCGCAAACAGGTGCACCAAATCAGACACCTCAGGGCGCAAACACCAAAATCAAACAGATGAAGCACGAGCCTGCAAAACAAAAGAGAAAACAGCAAACATTAAAGACATGAAGACAACCAGGATCAACAAGATAAGGTACTCATACACACACAAGGATAGAACAAATACCGACTCACAGGACAGGGGTCAGACTGGGGTTTAAATAGTGAACTTAAATTGGGAGCAGGTGAAACTCATTTGGACGGGACGTGATACAAACGACACGTGGGGACTCGAAAGTGAGATAGGGAGGAAGGGAGGAACGGAGGTGGATTGGGATACGGAAAGGTTGGGAACGGAGTCAGGCACGGAGACAGGAATGAAAGAAAAGAAGAAACAGAAATACTGGGGACGTGATAAAAGAATTAACTATAACGAAAACGAATACTCATGGGACGGAGAAGAGAATCTACAGGGGGAGGGCAAGGCGACCGTGACAGTACCTCCCTCTCTAGGCCCAATCCCCTCCTGGGGATTCACAGGTACATGTCGTTGCCCAACAGCTGAACGGGAGCAACGCCCCCGGTGCCGGGCGATCCGGATGTGTTCGATGGAATTCATCTACCAGCTATTGGCTGAGGACGTCACGAGCCGGGACTCAGCTTCGCTCCTCAGGTCCGTACCCCTCCCAATCGACTAGGTACTCCAGTCCACCTCTGCGAGTCTAACAGGGAACGCACTTGGTGGGCTGGAGTATCGTCTATGTCGAGGGCCCCGGGTGGTGTGACGGCCGCATTGCCCTTGTGCAGGGGACCGGGATGGACAGACCTAAGGAGGAAAACATGAAACACAGGGTTTATTTTCATATCGAGGGGCAACTGAAGCTTAAATGAAACAGGGCTAACTTGTTTTAAAACTAAAAAGGGACCGGTAAAATGAGGAGTGGCGCAGGGAGTCCTGGGCGTACTCTGCCCAGACTGGCCACCCGTGTTGTCAGCTGTGACAATAGGCCCGGAGGAACTGGTCGAGCTCTTGGATGGTTTGCTCCACCTGACCATTTGACTGGGGATGGTACCCCGAGGTCAGGCTGACTGCTGACCCCAAATGTCCTAGGAATGACTTCCACACCCTAGACGTGAACTGGGGGCCGCAGTCTGACATGATGTCCTCCAGGATGCCATAAAACCGGAACACAGACTGGAACAGAGCATCCACGACCTGGCAAGCAGAGAGGGGAGAACCGAATGGTAGAAACCGACAGCCCTTTGAGAACCGATCCACCACAACCAAAATAGTAGTGCCAGGAGATCCGTGACAAAGTCTACTGCTAGGTGAGACCACGGTCTATCCGGCACCGGTAGGGGCATTCATTTTCCGACTGGCAGGGCACATGGGTTTTTTGTGGTGGCACAGACTGGCACTATCTGGTGGCCATCCCTGTCCAGTGCAACAACCTCCAGAGTTCATATAACGCCCGGGTGGCCAGTCGTTGGGGTCACGTGAGCCCATTCCACCACCCTCCGGGACAAAGGATTTGTTGGTGGGGCACTCGGGTGGAACTGTTTCCTCCTCGAGTACCGCCGAGATTTCCTCGTCCAGATTCCACCGGATGGGCGCTGTGAAAAACCGTGGTGGAAGAATGGGCTCGGGTTCCCCAGCGTCTTTCTTACTGTTTAACTTCCCCACGCAATACGAGATCTGGAACTTGAATCTGGCAAAGAAAAGAGCCTGTCTAGGGTTTAACCTCTTGGCTCGTCGAACATGCTCCAGGTTGCAGTGATCGGTGAGGACCACGAAGGGCTGCCGAGCCCCCTCTAGGAGATGGCGCCACTCCTCCAACACCGCCTTTACAGCTAGCAGTTCGCAGTTGCAGACGTCATAGTTCCTTTCTGCCTCTGTCAGCTTCCTGGAGAAAAAGGCACAGGGGTACAATTTTCTGGGGAAACCATGGTGTAGCGACAGGACTGCCCCTATCCCTACCTCCGAGGCATCTACCTCCACTGTATGCTGCCTTTCTGGGTCAGGCATCCGTAGTATTGGGGCGGCCGTGAAAGCCTGTTTTAATTTGGTGAAGGCTTCTCTAGCTGCATGATCAAACGAGATCTCTTTGGGTTTACCTCGGAGGAGGGATGTCAGGGGTCAGCCACTGTGCTGTAGTTCTTAATAAACCTACGGTAATAGTTGGCAAAACCCAGGAACCGTTGCACGTCTTTGACCATTGCGGGCTCTGGCATTTATCTCCTCCATGGAGATCCCCTCCTGGCTGATGTGGTGGCCAAGAAATGTGACCTCCCTTTTGTGGAACTCACACTTCTCTGCCTTCACATACAACCCGTGCGCTAACAGGTGGGTGAGGACCTTTCGTATGTGTGCCACGTGTTCATTGAACGTACGCGAGAAAATCAGAATGTCATCGATGTAGACGACTACAAACTGGTTTAACATGTCCCGTAGGACGTCGTTTACAAACCCTTGGAATGCCGAGGGGGCATTGGCCAACCCGTAAGGGATAACCAAGTATTCATAGGGGCTGGAAGCCGTACTGAACGCGGTCTTCCATTCGTCACCCGCCCTGAAGCGCACAAGGTTGTACCCACTCTGGAGATCCAACTTTGTGAAGAAGACGGACCCCCAGAGCCGCTCGATAGTGGCCGGGATCAAAGGCAGAGGATGAGTGTACATCACCGTGACGTCATTTAGCCCACGGTAGTCAATACACGGCCGGAGACCCCCGTCCTTCTTCTCAACAAAAAGAAGCTGGAGCGTGACTGCCTGATAAACCCTTGTTCCAGGGTCTCGGACACGTATTTCTCCATCACCCGAGTTTCCGGCTTGGACAACGGGTAAATATGTTACCGTGGTGGGTTTTTTCCTGGAATCAGGTACATCGTGCAATCCCAGGGCCTATACGGAGGGAGACAGGTTGCCCTTGATACAGAAAAGACCTCCTGGAGGTCGGTGTACTGTGGGGGAATTTCTGCGGGGACTTGGGACAAGGGACTCTCAATTGAGGTGGAGTGTACAGGGAGTGAGGGAACTGAACAAGACTGTTGACAGGACGGGGACCAGGAAACAATGGTATGTGATTGCCATTCAATGTGGGGGTTGTGAAGACGTAACCAGGGGATCCCTAAAATAACTTGGTGGTGAGACTGGGGCAGGACAATAAATGTGATGACTTCTGTGTGGGTAGTCTGGACTGTGAGTGAAACGGGGAGAGTGATAGAACTAATGGGGCATTACAGACAGGGTGACCATCAAGGGCATGGACCGTGACAGGTCTGGACAACTGGCGTGTAGGAATACATAACGAGGTGACAAGGGAGTGTGAAATTAAATTCCCAGCTGACCCCGAGTCTACAAGGGCACAAACAGAAGATACAGAATCGGATACAGACAAAGTAACGGGTATAACAAACTGATTAACAAAATTAAATTCTATAACCTGAGTCGGGGACGGACGGACGGACGGACGGACGGACGAGGGCTGCCGAGGACACTGGAGCCCACCCCATTAGCCTCTGGATCACCGTCGAGATCCGCTGCGTATCCGTGAGACCAGGATTCTCTGCAAAAATACAAGTCACATGCCAACTGAAAGTTTCAACAACCACTCGGATCTCCTGCATACCGCTCTGGGCGAGACAAATGGTGTGCGATTCCTGGTTGGGGGGTTGCTGGCTGGGGAGCAGGTGCAGGAGGTGTTGCAGAAGGAGCAGCTGGGTCCCGAATGCGTCCGAGGATCTCCTGCACCACCTGCGTGAGGGCCACCAGCTGCTGACGGTGCTCCAGAAGCTGCTGATGGATGGTGGGCACCTGGTCCGCAGGCAGGGGTATCGCCGAGGCGTCAACGGGTGGAGAGGGGAGTCGGTATTCTGTCATGGTGGGTGTATGGAAGGGAAACGGGAGGACGCAAGGCTATACGAAAACAAAGGGACTGTTTAATGAACAGAACGCAAGTATAAACACAGGAAAACAAAGCACAACAGAAAACCAAACCGACTCAAAAATACAACAGATACACAACCAAAACTAACAATCAGAAACCAGAAAACAAAAAGGCAAGGCTCATGCTTAAAGGTTTCACAAACAAACAAAAAGGCAGGGCTGTACTCGCAAACAGGCGAGAGTAAATGTGGTGCACCGAATCAGACACCTCAGGGCACAAACACCAAAATCAAACAGATGAAGCACGAGCCTGCAAAACAAAAGAGAAAACAACAAACATTAAAGACATGGAGACAACCAGGATCAACAAGATAAGGTACTCATACACACACAAGGACAGAACAAATACCGACTCACAGGACAGGGGTCAGACTGGGGTTTAAATAGTGAACTTAAATTGGGAGCAGGTGAAACTCATTTGGACGGGACGTGATACAAACGACACGTGGGGACTCGAAAGGGAGATAGGGAGAAAGGGAGGAACGGAGGTGGATTGGGATATGGGAAGGTTGGGAACGGAGACAGGCATGGAGACAGGAACGAAAGTAAAGAAGAAACAGAAACACTGGGGACGTGATAAAAGAATGAACTATAATGAAAACTAATACTCAGGGAATGGGGAACGGAATTTACGGGGGGAGGGCGAGGTGCCGTGACACATTATAATACATATTCACAATATAAAAATGATTTCTCACTGAGAAAATCACATAGATATTCTCATCACAGCCTATTTGTTGCCTGTTTTTGTTTTACGCTTCCCTGCTGAAAAAACAAAACAGAAACCATAACATTTCTGTTGGTTCCTGGTGTTTTTTAATGGGGCCAGTTGGCTTGCAATGATATTCAGTTGTTTTGCTGTTTGGTTGGTATTACTATGTAAAGGATCCTAAAGGTTTAACTGGGAAACTGGTAAACATTTTATTGTTTTTCCTGTGGCATCTGCAGTATTCTCATGAAACTAGTGGTCTATAAAGATAATCATTAAACTAATTCCATGGTTCTAATGCTCTTTCTTGACAGGGTCTGAATTAAATGGTTAACACTTGTTTTTTTCTTAAGAACAGTGGAGTACATCAAAGGATCTAAAGGGATAATTATTCATGATTAGAGATAATTTGCCATAATTAAACATGTATTTACATTACTGCTGTAAAGCGATTAATTAAAATTAACTAGTTAATCGCAAATCTGTAAAAAAATAATTCTAGCTTGACTGAGAAGCAGCATTGGCATTTATGCAGACTTTGTTACATTGCTCAAAGCGTTACAGTTACAGTTACTGTCTGGTCTGAGATAAATGTTCACCTGAAGACTGAAGGCACTCCACTGACTGTGAAGCAAAATGATTCTGCAAGTAAAAAGTGTTTAGGTAAATTCATGCACAAGCTTGGGTTGGATTTGTTACACGGGTTGGATTAAAGTGTTTAGGTGGATACTGTCAGAGCCACAGATTTACAGAGCAAATGTGTGGAACATTAGCATATAAATCTGTGTAATGCGTACAAAATTGATTACTTGTACCACAAATTATTTGAATGTGTGTGGGTGTGTGTGTATGTGTGTGTGTGTGTGTGTATGTGTGTGTTTTATTACACTTCACTAAGCTCTCATTATTTAGTGTGAGCAGCGTATTAGCCATGGCTAAATGTGTGTATGTGTGTTGTTTCAGGGTAGAGATTTGTTCCTGTTAATGACAGGCTGTTTACACCTTTGTCAAGATTAAATACATTTCAGCTGGGACTACCAGGCTATACAAGCTAAAAGTGCTATGACATTTTGGAACAAAGCATAAAACTTAATAAAATAAATAACAGTTTAATGTATGCTAGATGTCCAGCACATCCATTTAGGTGAATTCATTTTAGAAGGGTGGCATCCTCCAAAAAAAGAAACGTCCCACCCCTGGTGAACTTCAATATTGCACTCAAGTACTATCAGTCTGACCGTGTCAGCAAAGGATCAAATTGCTGTCAATCTCTGCTGGAGTCACAGATTGAGATGGCTTGAGATGCGGCTCTACTGGCTAGTGAACGCTCCCCAGCCAGACTGACAACCCTTCCTCAAGCAAAAGCCTAGAGCTGAAGCTGGCAAAATTGTATTAAACTGTCATTATGGGCCAGGCATTGCTAATGGCCAGATGTTGCTGTAGTCCATCATACTATTTGATGTCCGATGCACAGCAGGCCTGGTTAGTGCTTGGCCATGAGACTAACTGAGTGTTTCACATCTTGATTGTATCTGACTGTACTTTGGCCAAATTCCATTTGTACTTTTCACTCATATGCATCACTAGCCGGTGGTCTGATTTTTAAGGATCTTCCGCTACAATTGAAAGGCCGTGTGTTCAAATCCCAGGACTGCCATTGGCACCACTGTGCCAATGTGTTCACATGTGACAAATGGGCACTTTACACAGTGTAACTAAATGAGATCCAATTTTATTTTCCTGTGTAAAATACATACCAACACAAATGTGGTTTCTGTCTTATTTTTGTTTGCATTTTCTCTTTTACCATACGAACTGACATACTTGGCTTGGATGCATTCACCAGCTCAGAGAATCAGAATCGAACTCTGCTTACATAATGGCATGCAGATCTTTCTAGGCTTGTGTTGAATGTGTTTCTGAACACAGCAGAATCAGAATGCATCCTCTTTGCACCTGGGTTTTCATGACGTCCGCTGAAATCTGAACGTGATCTGCTCATGACTTAGCCTCCCCCCAGTGGGAGCCTTTTGTTGTGCTGTATAACTGGGAGGCAATTGCAGAGCACCACAAAAGTAACTCATATTGCTCTCAGGGAAACAGAGAATCACAGCCAGTAAATCATTAATAGAGCTTTGCCACGTATTAGACTAACAAATATTCTAGCATGGAAGGTGTGAAGCAGTCCATGCATGTTATTGGTGATATCACAGTCAATGCATGTAGTCAAAGCTATAGGAATTTGAGCTCTTAACCGTGGCTGCCTAGTGAAACTCTTGTGCTGACTAGTGAAAATTCCTTAAACGAGGCTATGGCTCAGGTTGATTCAAGGTGTAAAAGTCTCTTAAGAGTATGGACTGTCAAGGCTGAAAGAGCAGGTCTAAACAATTGGGATTGTGTGAAAGTTCACTGAGAGTAATATTACATCAACAGGTTATCTGTCTTGGCAGTGAATGAGTAGAGTACCTTGGCAACTGATGAGTGGGTATCCATGCTGGTGAAGAGGGGGCTGTTTTTCCAGAGCAGTTCCAGTATTGTGTGTGGACAGTGCAGAGCACACCCACACACAGTAGTTTGTTCAGACAGCTGGTTATAGGGCAGCTGAAGCTGTCACTTTAAGAACAACGCTGCTGGCAGTATCTGAGTGATCTCTGAATGCGATGAATGCCTACTGTGCCTGCGGGGTGTCCGCTGTTCGCTGTGGTCAGTGACAGAATGGGTCTTTATTTCACTCTGAGTGAACACTGGCCCTGTGTTTGCCTATGACACCCTCCCTGGAACTCAGTATCTTGCCCGAGAAATGTGTCCCCTAGTTACTAGTTAGACCACAAGCACAAACATCTACACTGTAAAACATGTGTTTTACAGGCCAGCTTTAACAGCTGCTGTCATTGGCAGCTGTGTGCTGAACTGTTCAATACAGTTCTCATTGACATGGAATGCATCTGAGCTGACTGTTTAGAAGGACGCCTGTGTAGACATTAGAATTTATTTGTGAATAATTTGGAAATTGACAAAAACTGATATTTGCTTCAGCTGTCAACCACAGAATTAACAGAGCCTATCCGGCACAGACACACTTTCTATAAATTACACTCGCTCACAGTAACCTAGAAAAATGTGTGTCGCTCTGAGGATTTGTAACCAGGTCACTATGTTGTACGAAGGTTTTCTTGTCTCCATGCTTTCAGAAAACTCCAAAGTTCCACTGAACGAGCTCATGTCTGGTGATAAAGCTGACCAAAGCTGTAAATCCTTCCGCAAACACACTGGGGCTCCTGCTCTGATGAGCAGGTAAGACCCTCATGATTCTGAGCTCCACTGAGGGCATTTCTGTGTTTAATCATCCAGCTAGACCAGGAAATATGTCCTTACAGACCTGAGGTACATTCAGTAGCTAGTAACAAATCGGCATAATTGCTTTGGCTAAGTTAGAATGACTTTAGTGAGTAAATTCTAACGAATGCTCATGGGTCTTTTGGTTTACACCATTTAAGCCTTTCTCAGTTGATAAGGAATCACTCTACTGTATATGCACTACTGCAATATTTACAAATAAGGCACTGCATCACTCTGCTGTATGTGCACTACTGCAATATTTATATATTCTATATGGCATCACTTTGCTGTACGTGCACCATTGCAATATTTATGTATTCAGTACTGCATCACTCTGCTGTTTGTGAACAGTGCATTACATTACACCTCTGCGTCTCCTATTTCATTGCTAATGTGTGATGTCCTGTTTTACACATTTTTTAAACTTTAATTTGGATATACAGCACTATGAAAAACATTTTAAAATAGTATGAATTAGGTAAGTGTGATCTATTAAATGGTATCAATTCCTCATTCAAAAAAAATGCAGTAGCACATAAGTTTATTTTTAAATATTTTTAAAGGATGAAACAACATTTAAATTAAAAACTGGAACAACATTTACAGAATGAAACAACATAACAAATAACTGGAATAATTTTGGCCCACTCTTCATTCAAATACTTTATTTGTCACACACACACACACAGCCTCTACATTTAACCCATCCTAACACCAATGAGCATAGGGCAGCTACTGATTTTGGGAACATCACTGCTGTGTGTGTCAGTCTCACCACAGATGTCCAAGATTCCCAAAGTCATAAATTCTAACACAGATAATATACTTACGAGAAAATGTTTAATTGGCTAAAAACTAAAAGTAAACCGTGACGGTGCTTGTGTTTTATTTCTAATAACTATAGCAAGGCATACTCACACCATCACACTACCACCGTCATGTTTAACTGTTGGTATGATGTTGTTATTATGGAACACTGTAGTATACTTTCAATTCGTCCTTCACCAGAGAATCATTCCAAAAGGCTTGGGTGGTGAGTATCAAGCTTATGTGTCGTGTTCTCTTTGGTTAGCAGCACTTTTTGTTTTACCACTCACCTTAGTCTCCCTCTCAGAGTGGAATCATGGATCTTGACCTAAGCCGAGGTGAGTGAGGCCTGCATTTCCTTAGACGTTCCTCTGCGTTCCTTTTAACTTCCCAGATGAGTCCTTGCTGTGCTCTTGGAAAAAATTTGGTAAGCTGATTTCTGGGAAAAATCACCACTGTTCCAAGTTTTTTGCAGATAATGACTCGCATTGTGGTTCATTCAAGACTTTGAAATCTTTCCAGACTGAAATATTTCATATATTTCATTTTTCTTTCTCCTCGCTTTGGAATTCATTTTGACCTTGGCATAGCATGCTGCTTGGTTAGCAGTATTAGCCCAACTGCTGGTTCTGTTTATGTGTTTATATTCAGCAGTGTTGTCAGTAACTAAGCCTTGACAAATACAATCATAGAAGAAATCTGGGTAAATACATTTTCAGGACAATGCAATTGCAATCGTATGTAATGCCTAATACCCGCATTTTGTGGGGTTTTTTTTTGTTGTTGGAGCATCATGCAGCTATACTCTGCTGCACTATGCAAGTTCCAGTTCTTTCTTTTTAGCAGTTTAAACACAACGACAATGAAGTGCAGACTTGTGCACTTTAAGTCCTCTTAATCCACTAAGGAACTGAAGCTTCAATTGTGGATTGTGTGTAAATCAGCTGCCTGGCTCTTCTTTCACATATGTCATGCTTAGCTCATACTTTCCCCTTGGCTTCTGGTTGTGTGTGTGTGTGTGTCACAGGGTGGGATGGGGTGGTGGGTTCGGTGTGTGTGTGTGTGTGTGTGTGTGTGTAATAGTCTTATCCCCCCACCCCATCAAACATTAGCCAATCTGAAGAGCAGACTCCATCATTGGTCAGCTGTTTCCCTCTATGTGTGCTTTACTGCTACTGACACCTCAAAATAAACATTTCCTTGACCTAGTCCCTGTAGTCTTCAAAGCAAAGTAAAAAAAATAGAAGAGTTAGAATGGAATGTGTGACACGTGGTGCTGTTTTGAATTCACAAGAAATTAACCCTTGATTTCCTACCACTGTGCCGCACAATTAGAAATCGAAAGAATCACAAGAATTTGTTTTGTTCAAGCAGCTGAGACTAATTTGGTCGAAAGTGGACCAACATGTGCAAAGAAATGCAGAAATTTCCTGGCAGTCCAGTGGCCGAGCCTGCATGAAGATTCTTTAACACAACAGCCCAAGAACCTCAACAGGGAAACCAAGCAGAAGGTTGAAGTGTGCAGTGAGAGAAAATGCCGTCTGTAGGAAAGAATGACTGCAGATCCGGGGCTTGTTAAATGCTGACGAATGACTACTTGTTTCATACTTGAAAAATTTCACATGCACCCTTGCACCATCTGCAGTTTACTGAGTGTGTAGCACATCTGAAGATCTCTATTTCATGTTGATTATCATTATTCTTATATTCTATATATATATATATATATATATATATATATATATATCCTATCCTACATAGCATAGAT
>JBBPDB010136282.1:0-15780 GCA_037974465.1 Brachypetersius altus
TCCTATTCTGGTCCGGCCCCTCTGTCAAATTTTAGAAACCATTGTGGCCCGCGAGTCAAAAAGTTTGCCCACCCCTGGGTTAGGCTGATTGAGATTGTTAGTTGTTGTTTGGACCGCTAACCATCTCACGCAGCCAAACCTCTCTGCCTCCTGCTCTCCCACGCCCTCCCATGCCCTCCCCGCAACAACACACACACACACGCACAGCCATACTCCCATACCCATACTAACCATACACAGAACACAGATAATAAAAGTGCAAAAGATCAGAACAACGAACAATGCAATATTTTTAACGAATAACTTAAATAACAAAACGCAATAACTAATGTCACCACTGTACATTATGAAAAAGAAAAATTGTAAATAAAATGTAAATGATGAACTAATCCATTCGAAAAATAAAACCAACAAAATGCACAGTAGATTAAAAAACAGAATTAAAAAAGATTTTGAAACAAAAATCACAACTAAAGTAGGAAAAAGCCTCTTCTCCCATTGGTCACTGAGGATCAGGGCTCGATCCTGATTGGTAAGTTTCTGTCAAGTGTGAAGTTCTTATTCTGCACGGTGGCGCCATTTTAAGAGAAACAGGCAGAAGTGAGTGGCGTGGTGTTATTGTGCTGTTGGATGAGGGCCTTTTTGAAGCATCTTCATCACTTCGGACTACAGGATAAACAGCTGCGGTTCGTCATTAACACCATCGGTCGGTGAGTCGATATATGTTCGTTTTTTAAGCAAAGTCTGACTCTGCCGTGTTGAAGTTCTCTTTAGATGTGGAGCCAATTCATCACCCACTGTTTTCCCTTTTGGTTTTAGGTTTCTTCTACACTTTGTTCTTTAATATTTGAATATTTTTTTAGACTAACCTTTCTCTTCTAAGTAAACAGTGAAATGTACCGTTCACTAGTGGTTGGCATGAAGGCAAGTTGCATGAACTGAGTTAAGTATATAAGTAGTTATTTTCATCCTATTAGGGTAAGGTTTGGAGAAGATGATATAACAGGGACCCACAGCTACAAATCTGGTTGTTGTAGGAGTTCTGTCAGTGGATATATATCTTGGTTGTGACTGTCATCCTTTATCATCTAAGGGGCTCTGAAAAGCTGTTTTTAAATAAGAGGCTTCAAATGTGCAAACAGCTCACTCTAATACATTTTGCCCACTGCTGTATGTTTATATAACTGTGGTAACAGTTATGGTAATATAAAGTATATGTAACAACATAAAATGCTATGTTTGTGTCCTAGTGCTGTTTATTTAGACGAAAATCTACAATTCATGTGGCTTTTATAATTCAAGTAGTATTTTAAATCAAAATGTGTTTTGCTTTTATTTCTGGGTGATCTGTTTACTGGAAAATAAGGAATCATGCTGTATTCATGTGTGTTTCTGTCCTTTCTTGTTTTTAGTGAAGGGGACATCAAATGGGAGCTCATTAACATCCTGCTTGTGGACACCCACTCTAATTAGTCAGTTTGGCTCATGAAAAGTACACACCCTGCAAATCTCCATGAGCACAGGAGGTAGAATGGGCCGTCCTGAAGACCTCAGTGACTTTCAACTTGGCACGGTCATAGGATGCCATCTTTCAAAAAAGTCAATTCGGGAAATTTCTGCACTGCTAAAGCTGCCCCAGTCAACTGTAAGTAATGTTCTTGTGAACTGGAAACGACTCTGCAGGTCAACAACTTCGCCACAAAGTGGGAAGCCACAGAAGTCTGCAGAACAGGATCGGCAACTGCTTGAGCATGTAGTGAATGACAACCGTCAGTCTCCAGCTGCAGCCCAAACTGCTTCTGGAAGCACCGTCAGCCAGAGAACTGTTCGTCAGGAGCGTCGTGGAGCGTCATCGAGTCCCCAAAGCCAGTCAGCCCCCCAAAACAAACCCCAGAACAGGCGCAAAACAAAGCCTGTGATTAAATCATCCAGCACAAAACAAAACAAATCCAAAAAGCTGAAAAGTTAGGGTGAGTTACTAAAATGTAGTTGTTTAAGTGTTTGTTTTTTTTCAGAGGTTTGATGTGGAAGACTTTAGTTAAGTGATATGTACATGGTCAGAGTTGTCACGGTGGGTCTCTTGGGGGTTCTTCCTAATGCCTGAGATTTTCCTTACAGTGGATTTAAGAACATTTGTGGACCAAAAATGAAGGGATGGGAATAGATTTGTTTACCACCACAGACTTTTGTAGCAGTTGTTCCTCCTTGATTTTGTGTACACCCAACTTTTGAAGTTGTTAATAAAACAGTTTTTTTTTTCATGTCGTGTCTTTATTCTGCAACAGATTATGGAGAGCAGAATCAATGAGTACTGACGAACATTAAAATTGCTAAGTAGTAAAAGTAATATACTAACACGCATTGATACACACCAACAATCACACAGAAACAAGAATAATATAAATTAATTAAATTAATTTTGGGAAAATACTGTAGGTAAGTAACTCACAGCAAAGTGATTTACTGTTAAAACACAAACGGTGGTTGAGTATGGTATTGCACATTAGAGATCAGTGGTGAAAAATTAATATTGCTGTCGATTTCTGTGGATGTGCTTCAGCCTCTTCCATAGTTAGAATAAACCAATTCATACAAAACTCATTTTGTCTGATTAAGCTATAAACATTTCCTTAGACACACTACATACATTTTATATTTACAATCCTATTCATGATGAATTCCAGTTGATTGTAGATAAATACAAGAAGGACTATTACTTGCCCAGCCAGGTTGAACCCTAGTCTGTTGTGAAGAGGGTAGAGTAGTTACCCACTACACAACACCAGCCAGTATCCATTTGCTGTGCACACTATACCCATTTCCCAATCCCCAGGGTGAACTACACCCATTTCCAAGGCTGTACTTTATTCTCAAAGTAAATAACACCTATTGCATGGCTATCACCCAGAACTGCCAGTCTCTTCTTTCCTATTTCTAAAACCAAATCTACAATTTGATGGATAGCCATCTGTCATTTTTCAACCTACAATAATTATTGGTAATGTTCCAAACTAACAGCACCCCTCACACACAAAGCCACCTCGGTGTCTAGAATTTCACTTGAACATAATATACGTGAGAACAGGAGCACTGATGTTTCTGTGGGTTTGGTGTTGTTTAAAGGTCTCCATGCCAATAACCCTCCAACCCTCAAAAATGCCTAAAGAGACACTACCGGTCAAAGGTTTTAGAACACGCGATAGTAACAAGACAAGCAAGGACTGAATGTGAAATACTTACTTGCTGTGAAAAACAATTACACTTATGTATATAAAAAATATACTATTCAAAAATAAATAAATGCACATATTGAAATCCAAATAGCACTTGTTGACAGTGTTAAGATGATTGCACATTGCCCAGAGAATGGTGGAAAAGTACAGCAGTTATTGTACACTGTCTGTGATGGGTACTGGTATGAGTTTGTGTGTATTTAGGGCAGCCTAGTTCTAGTCCTAGTTCTGATGGATCTGTAGCGCCTGCCAGAGGGCAGGAGGTTGAACAGGTCATGATGATTCCCTTAGCCACCAGCAGCTTCTCGCTGAACACTCTCAGGAAGTTCAGATGCTGCTGTATCTTTTTGATGACAGCCATGGGTTTAGCAGACCCGGAGAGGTCGCAGGAAGATGAGGGCGTGCACCCTCTCCACTCATTCACCCTTGATGTAGGGGATGGGATGGATCTGCTCTGAAGTCCAGGATGATCTCTTTAGTTTTTTTTTAGTGTTCAGAGCCAGATGGTTGGTCAAGCACCACTCTGACAGCAGACTCATCTCCACCTGAGATCAGCCCACCAGTGTTATGTCATCAGCAAACCTAACTACATTGTGGGCAGGTCTGCAGTCAGAGGTGTATGAGGTGAACAGCAGTGGGCTCAGCACACACCCTTGTGGGGAGCCTGTGCTCAGTGTCCTGGTGGAGGAGTTTGTTAGAAAATTCTTGATCCATGAGAAGGTGTTGTGGGAATACCAGGTCAGACAGTTTGCTGACCAAGATGTTGGGGATGGTGGTGTTAAAGGCCGAGCTGAAACGTAACTCTCCTGATGCTCCGGATGGCTCAGGGCTTTAATGTGGTTGAGGACTAGTTGCTCAAAGCACTTAGTGATGATGGGTGTGAGTGCAACTGGGTGGTAATCATTTACGCTATTTGTGGCTGTCTTTTTGAGTATTGGGATGATGGTGGCCTGTGTCAGGGAGAGACTGAAAATTGTGTTGAAGACCTGTGATAGCTGGTTTGCACAGGCTGGGGACTCCATCCGGGACTCCATTCAGTCCGGCTGTTTTCCTGGTGTTCACCCTGCTGAGCATCCATTGACGTTTATGGCGTTTAGCAGCCGCTCTTATCCAGAGCGACATACATCATTGCTTAAGGAGTCTACATCTGTTCCTAATCCTGTACCTGTACAGTCAGTGTAGCTTCTAGCTGTGGGGTCTCGAAGTGAACAAAAAAAGTGTTCAGCTCTTCTGCTAACGCTATGATTGAGTCCACATCTTGTATCAGAGAAAATACTAAATTATCTAGAGGTCTGGTGCAGCACGTGCAATTTTTCATGTTCTAAAGAGTTGTCTTATCTTATAGCACAGAGTGAAATTGTGTAGTTATTGTTAATAATTGCCATTACACATATATCAATTCATTTCATAGTAACTATTAATTACTGAAATCTCAGGAGAGGTCTCAAGGTGAAGACCTGGTGAGCTGGTTCTGCTCTACCCCTCTCAACCAGCCAGGCGGGGAAGTCAGTACATTATGAATAAGCACATTTGCATACTATATGTGTTTGATAAACTAATGCGAAATAAACAAAAAAATCACAACAGATTAAAAACAAAAGATTCTGAACCAAAAATCACAACTAAAGCGGCAGAAAGCCTGTGTATCTTCTCCTATTGGTCACTGAGGTTAGGAGCTCGATCCTGATTGGTCAGTTTCTGTCAAACGTGAAGTTCTTATTCTGGACGGAGAGACAGAAAGACGGAGGAGGGTGGTGTCTTTTGTACTGGTGGATTTGGGCCTTTTTGAAGCATCTTCTTCACTTCAAACTACAGGATAAACTGCTGCGGTTCGTCATTAAAAAACTACGGAAGTCAGTGAGTCGAGATATATTCGTCTGTTTTGTTTTTTTAATGTGCTTTAACTATCTATTACTTAAAGGGTTAAACTGCAGGGTTGTTCATTGTTTTCCATTCAGATTCGCCAGCGATGCAGGCTAATGTAATTCATGACTAGCCTAAATGCACTATATGGACAGAAGTATTGGGACACGCCTCTTTTTCGGGGTTTGGTTAGACCCTCTTGCTTTGAGTGAAGGGCAATCTTAATGCTGCAGCATACCAAGCCATTCTGGAAAACGCCATGCTTTCAACTTTGTGGACGCAGATCGGGGAAGAACATTTTCTATTCCAGCATGACTTTGCCCCAGTGTACAGAGCACATATATTTGGGATGAACTGACCTTCTCGTCCAACATCAGTGTCTGACCTCATAAATGTTTAATAGCAGCTGCCCCCAACATTTTTTGCGCCATGGACCAGTTTCATGAAAAACAGTATTTTCACGGACCGATATAGATACAACTAAAAACAAAGTGCGTTTGTTACTCATTTTTACTAGCAGGTCTGGTACTTTTTGACGTACCGTATCACGTGACCGAGGTGAGGTTTTTTTTTTTCTCTTCAAAATAAAAGATCTCTCAGACGCTGATAATCAAGAAAAAAAAATTATTCTGTCTTTTTGTGCCAAATGACTAAATTCCCAAAGAAACGTTCTTGTGGAAAGCCTTCCAAGAAGAGTGGGAGCTATTATAGCTGAAAAGGGAAACGAACTCCATATTAAAGTCTGTGTTTGAATGCAAGACCATTAACGTCCCTGTTGGTGTGATGGTCAGGCGTCCCAATATTTTGTCCATATAGCGTAGTTCAAATATTTAGCTATATTTGTTCTTTTTTTATTTACACCTGTGTTTAGTATTCGTAAGCTTTCTTTTCCCCAGCCCTCAAATTTAAGTCTAAAGTACACTGCATTTCATCAGCAAGTCCCTTTGGAAGAGGACTCCAAATATTAAGTAATAAACTATAATATGGTATTTAACACAAAATGTACAGTTCACTAGAGGTTGGTATGTAGGCAATATGCCTGAAATGAATTAAATATTAGTCTTGTGATTTTTCATTTTAATAGGGTAATATTTGGAGTGGAAGATCTTTAACAGGCTCAAAACCACAAATCTGGTTGTTTTGGGAGTTCTGGCAGTGGATGAAGAGGGAGGGCAGAGTGCAGCTAAACTTAATTGTTATTACCACTCTTATCAACTAAGGGATTCTTTAAATAAGATGCTACAATTGTGGCTTGTACAGCTACTCACTGTGTACAAACTGCTGACTAATACATTTACTGTTTATTTAGATGAGTCTACAATTCATGTGTCTTTTATAATTCATGTATTGTATTGTAAATCAAAATGTCACTAAATTTAGCTGTGTTTTGCTTCATTTTCTGGGTGATCTGTTTACCGTAAAATAAGGAATCATGCGGTATTCTTGTATATTTGTATCTTGTATATTTTAATGCAGGTGATATCAAGTGGAAACTACATGGGAGCTCATTGACATCCTGCTTGTGGACACTCACTCTAATTAGTCAGCTTGGCTCATGAAAAGTACACACCCTGCAAATCTCCATGAACACAGGAGGTAGAATGGGCCGTCCTGAAGACCTCAGTGACTTTCAACTTGGCACTGTTATAGGATGCCACCTTGCAAAAAAATCAGTTCGGGAAATATCTGCACTGCTAAAGCTGCCCCAGTCAACTGTAAGTTACGTTCTTGTGAACTGGAAACGACTCTGCAGGTCAACAACTTCGGCGCAAAGTGGGAAGCCACAGAAGTCCCCACAGCAGGACCAGCAACTGCCTGAGCATGTAGTGAACGACGACCGTCAGTCTCCAGTTGCAGCCCAAACTACAGAGTCCCAGACTGCTTCTGGAAGCGCCGTCAGTCCAAGAACTGTTCGTCAGGATCGTCGCGGAACGAATCTCCGTAGCCAGTTAGCCGCTAACAACAAACCCAAGAACAGACGCAAAACAAAGCCTGTGATTAAATCGCCCGGCACAAAACAAAACAAAGCCAAAAAAAATACTGTAGCTGAAAAGCCAGGGTGAGTTACTAAAATGTAGCCGTTTAAATGTTTGTTCTTTTCAAAATATCTGCATAATTCAATCATTGAGATGTAAGCAAAGTAATTCACAGAGGTTTGATGTGAAAGACAATATTTAAGTGTAATCTACATGCTCAGAATTGTGCAAAGTGGTGGTGATGGGAACCAGAAATATGCCTGAGATTTTCCTTACAGTGGGTTTAAAATCATTTTTGGACCAAAAATGAAGGGATGGGAATGACACTGTTACACTTCTCCACCACAGATTTGTTATCCAGACTTTTGTAGCGGTTGTTCCTACTTCATTTCATGTACACACAACTTTGGAAACAATTTAGCTTATTTCTCCAAGCTGTTAATAAATCAAGAGTTGTTTTTTTTTTTCATGTTTTATGTCGTGTCTTTATTCTGCAACAAATTATGGAGAGTAGAATGAATGAGTACCGACAAATATCAAAATCGATAAGTAGTGTCCGTCTTGGTGTCAGCAATATACTAACAGGCATCTATACACACCACCAATCAGAGTAAAAAACATTTACTGGACAAAACTGCTTACAACTCACTGAGACAAGAATAATATAAAATATAAAGTTTAAAAAAATCCAATACAATTACAGACAATACTGTAAACAAAATACACAATTACATGACTGCTGGGGAAAATACTTCAGGTAAACATACAGTAAAGTGAATTACTATAACAACACAAATGGTGGTAAAGTATATGTTACTGCATATTAGAGATCAGTAGTGAAAAATTAAGATTGCTGACCATTTCTAACCAACATCCATTTCTATGGATGTGACAGCCTCTTACATTGTTACAGCAGACCATGATTATACAAAACCGATTTTGTCTGATTAAGCTACAACTATTTTCTTGGACACACTACGTCCATTTTACATATACAATCTTACATTCTTGTTTTAGATGTAAATACAGTGTTAGGAGTCTTACCCAAGAACTATTACTTGCCCAGCCAGAACGTCAAACTCCAGTCTGATGCATTGAGGGTAGAGTAGTTACCCACAACACAACACCAACCACTATTCATTTCCAAGCAGTACCCATTTGCTGTGGACACACTATATCCATTTCCCAGGCCCCAAGGTAAACTACACCAATTCTATGCCTAAAATGTATCCATCCCTAAGGTAAGCAGCACCCATTTTCATGGCTATTCTTCATCCAACTCCAAGGTAAACATCACCCATGTCCATGGTTTCTTCAGTAGTTTCTTCTTCATGGTATCTAAAGGAAGAAATGCCCCATTACTGTTTGAAAGCTGTAATGATAAAGATGACATTTGTTTGAAAATATTTTACTGAGCAGAAATAGAAGACAGTAGATGTAAATTTTGAAAGAAGCTTTTATTTGGTGGGGGTAGAATCCCCTATCAAGCTGGAGTATACCTTACTCTGAAGAACTGTGACCATGATTTACCACAAAACAAGTGTCAACAGGCAATCAACTAACAAAACCTTGCTTCTAATGCAAAGCAGAGTATTGATGCTAATGCTTAGGTTTTTGGGTGGTTGCCAATTGCCTACCAGTGATGCATGCTCAGGTTTTCTTTTTTGTCGTATTTCTTGTTTGTTTCACAACAAAAAATTAATTTGCATCTGCAAAGTGGTCGCTGTGTTGTGTAAATTAAAAGATACAACCCCCACCCCAAGCTTCTTTTTAAATTCCAGGTTGTAAGGGGAAAATATGGGGTGGGGGTGAATACTTTTGCACAGCACTGTAAGGTAGATGGACAGACAGCTAGCTCTGTAGATAGGTAGATAGACAGACAGACAGACAGATAAAATAAAATACACAAGAAAATGTAACAGCCCACCAAAGATTTTTTAACCAAAAATCACAACTAAAGCAGCAAAAAGCCCATCTCTCTTCTCTTATTGGTCACTGAGATTCGGGGCTCGATCCTGATTGGTCTGTTTCTGCCAAACGTAAAATTCTTGTTCTGGACGCAGGCGACATTTTAAGAGACAGAGGCGAGGACGGTGATGTGGTTAGTGCTGCTGTATGTGGACCTTTTTGAAGCCTCTTCTCCACTTCAAGCTACAGGATAAACAGCTGCGTGTCGTCATTAAAATCCTGAGGAATTCGGTAAGTCGATATGTATTCGTCTATTGTGTTTGTTGGCAATGCCTCTCTCCGCCATGTTGGGAGTGAGGTAAGGGTAAAATCACTCCAAAAGTCCAAAACCCTAATTTTTCCGATAAACCTGACCAAAATATCCCCAAATTTGTGTTTGCAATTAAATAGCGTTTGATTTAAATCTGCATAGAACTAGTTTGAGTGGATGATATATTTTGAATTGCAGGAACCATGTCATTATTTTGTGTAAATACAGGCAGATTTTTACTGCCTTTTCATGGAGAGTACAAATGTCAAAAGAATTATAAAAAAGTTTGTATTTCGCTGCATGCCAGGGCGGTGGCATAATTTTTTTTTTTTTTTAATATTTAAATTAAGTCCCGCACTTTTCAAAATAAGAGCCCTTAAAGTCGCAATCCTGCAGAACAAGTGTTTAATTAAAATGGGCAGTTTTGCTTTATTTTCTGGATTATCTGTTTACTGGAAAGTATGGAATGATGTGGTATTCATGTGTTTTTCTGCCCTTCTGTGTTTTCATGAAGGTGACATCAAGTGGAAACATGGGAGCTCATTGATACTCTACATGTGAATGTCCCTGCTAATTAGTACGTTTGGCTACTTCAGCCACGCTCATTAAAAGTCGACACACTGCTCCTCTCCATAAACACGGGCAGTAGAATGGGTCGTACCGAAGAGCTGAGTGATTTTCAGCGTGGCACTGTCATAGGATGCCATCTTTCCAACAAATCAATTCGTGAAATTTCTGCCCTGCTAGAGCTGCCCCGGGCAGTTGTAAGTAACGTTCTTGTGAAGTGGAAGCGGCTTGGATTGACAACAACTTCACCACGAAGTGGGAAGCCACAAAAGTCCTCGCAACAGGACCGCCGAGTGCTTGAGCATGTAGTAAACGACAACCGCCGGTCTCCAGCCCACACTACAGAGCCCCAGACTGCTTCTGGAAGCACCGTCAGCCGGAGAACTGTTCGTCAGAAGCGTCGTGGAAGGCAGTCAGCCCCTAACAAACCCAAGAACAGACGCAAAACGAAGTCTGTGATTAAATTACCCAGCACAACACAAAACAAAGCCAAAGAAAACACTGTAGCTCAGGAGTGTCAAACTCCGGTCGTGGAGGGCCAGTGTTCAGCACAGTTTGATGGTTCTCCTCCTCAAACACATTCACTAAACCCGACAGTTAACTTGCAAGGTGAACCAGGTGTTTCTGAGCAGGAAAATCCCCAAAACGTGCTGGACCACAGCCCTCCAGGACCAGAGTTTGACACGCCTACTGTAGCTGAAAAGCCAGGGTGAGTTGCTATAATGTAGCTGTTTCAATGTATCAGTTCTTTTCAAAAAATGCCTGCATAATTCAATCATAAAGATGTAAGCAAAGTAATTCACAGTGATTTGATGTGAAAGACATTAAGTATAATGTACATGCTCAGAATTGTTCATAGTGGTGGTGATAGGAACCAGAAATATGACTGGCAGGAACTGATTCCCTCTTGAATTCTTCCTAATGCCTGAGACTTTCCTTACAGTGGGTTTAAAATCATTTTTGGACCAAAAATGAAGGGATGGCAATGACACTTTTATATTTCACCACCACAGATTTGTTGACCAGACTTTAGTAGCGGTTGTTCCTCCTGCATTTCATGTACACACAACTTTGGAAACGATTTAGCTTATTTCTCCAAGCTGTAAATAAAATGAGTTGATTTTTTTTCATGTTTTATTTGTTGTCTTTATTTTTTATGGAATACTGGTGCATAGAATCAAAAAGAGTACTGACGAGTATTAAAATTGATAAGTAGTTACATACTAACAAAATACATCCATACACACCAATCTGAACCAGAAGAACCAGAAAACTGCTTATGACTGCACAGGCTCACGAGAAACATAAAATCTAAAAAAAAATTAGACGATACTGTAAAAATACATTATGCTAAATACGTGACAGCTGGGTATAAATAATAGGTGAGAAACTAACAGTAAAGTGAATTACTATTACAACACAAATGGTGGTTATTGCACATAACAGTGTAAAAATGTAATATTTTTCATTTCTAACCACCACCCATTTCTATGGATGTGTTTTACAGCCTCTTCCATAGTTATGATATACCATGGACATGATTAAGCTACAACCATTTACACTTACAATCTTATTCGTGATTAATTAATTCTTTTTTTCAGTTGTAGGTAAATACAGCATCAGGAATCTTGCCTAGCCATGGTGTCAAACTCCAGTCTGTTGCATAGAGTAGTTACCCATTACACAACACCAACCACTATTATTTTCCAATTAGTGTCCATTTGCTGTGGACACACTACACCCAGTTCCCAATCCCAAGGTACACTACACCCATTCCATGGCTATACTTCACCCATCCTCAAGGTAAGCAACACCTGTTCTATAGCTGTAGTTGATCCATCCCCAGGATAAGCAGCATTTTCATGGCTATTGGTTGTTTACATTCCTACACAGGCACCTCATTCTGCTTCTTGAGGTACTGATTACTGACCACCTGGTTAAACACTACTAGAAGTATGCCGAAGGTAATCATTGCCATTTTGTTTAAGAGATTTGTTTTCTTTGAATTATTCAAGTTCTATAAACACTGCATCATTCCTCTTGTTTTGATGTGGTGGCATTTCCTTTCAAATTATGCTTTAAAGAAGAATCTTTTTTTTGTCTGGAAATTATTGTCAGCAACATTGTCAGCAATTTTTTTAAAAACTAAGGCAAAGCTGTCCAGTTCAGTACTTGCACCTATAAAAGATAAAACCTGAGAAACAAAAATATTCCCATGCTATTGTTTGCATCAGAAGGGGGTTTACCTGAAAAGCTCACTCCAGACTATTGACTATTGTGGCACCACATAAGGGTGTATGAGCAAATAGCTGATACAGGGGCGGTTACAATTTAAACAGGTGAAAATTACAAGACGTTTGGGGCATTTTAGGATCTGCACACCTGTGCTTTTGACTAAAACGGGAGAGATGAAATTGTCACGTGTCCATTTGCCCTTTGTGAAAAACACACCAGAGCACACAGTGTGAACAGCACAACGTTCTTTCTGAATTTAACCCATTTACCAACTGAAGCAGTGGGCAGCCAAAACACAGAGACTGGGGAGTAGCGCATGAGGGCCGTACCTTGCTCAAGGGTACCTGAGTGGTGCCACTAGCAGTCCTGGGATTCAAACTTACAACCTTCGGACTGCAGGGACAACTCCCTAAACTCTAGGCCACCAGCCAGCTAGGTGGCACAGAGGGGAAAATATCCATTACACTTCATCAATTCAGTAACTAGCAGTTATTGAAATATAAGCAGAGGCCTCAGGGTGAAGACCTGTTGAGCTGGTTCTGCTCTACTTCTCTCAAACAGCCAGGGAGGACAGTCAGTACCAACTTAAACTGAAAACAAAATGTAATTAAATGAAACTAAAAAGGAAAATGGAAATAAATGTTAATGTCTGCATTACATTTTAATATTTAGAACATTTAATGATAATTACAAATCTGGCTTCCTAGCAGTAAAAGTAGACATAAAGATGGATAGATAGATAGATAGATAGACAGACAGACAGACAGACAGACAGACAGACAGATATATAGATACATAGACAGATAGATAGATAGATAGATAGATAGATAGATAGATACACAGACAGACAGCTAAAATGAACAAAAAAATTAAACAGCTTACCAAAGGTTTTGAAACAAAAATCGGCAGAAGGACTGTCTCTCTTCTCTGATTGGCCACTGAGATTCTGCGATCGATCCTGATTGGTCTTTTTTCTGCCAAACGTGAAGCTCTTATTCTAGACGGAGGGCGCCATTTTAGGAGATACAGAGGAGAGAACGGCGGTGTTGGTTGTGCTGCTGGATTTGGGCCTTTTTTGAAGCATCTTCTTTACTTCAAACTACAGTCCAAGCGGCTGCGTTTCGTCATTAAAACCCCAAGGAAGTCGGTAAGTCGATATGTGTTGGTCAGTTTTGTTTTCTGACAATGCCTGTCTCCGCCATGTTGGGAGTGAGGTACGGGTAAAATCACTCTAATTTGACCGATAAACCTGACAAAAATACCCCCTAAGTAGTTTTTGTAATTAAATAGCGTTAGATTTAAAACTACATAGAACTGAAGTTTAAGTCGGTGATATATTTTGAATTTGCAGCATTTAATCTAAGTATATTGTGTAAATACAGGCAGATTTGTCATGGAGAGTGCAAAGTTCAAAAGAAAATAATAAGTTTGTATTTCATTGCTTGCCAGGGCAGTGGCATTTACCCCCAAAAAATAAATATTTGAATTAAGTTTTGCCCTTTTCAAAATTAAAGTCCTGAAATTCACAATCCTGCAGAATAATTGTTAAATTAAAATTGGTTTTGCTTTATTGTCTGGATTGTCAGTTTACCCGAATGTATGGAATGATGTGGTATTCATGTGTTTTTCTGTCCTGTGTTTTCATGAAGGTGACATCAAGTGGAAACAACATGAGAGCTCATTGATACCCTGTGAACATCCCTGCTAATTAGTAAATTTGGCTATTTCAGCCAACCAAATAACAGGCTTATAAAAAGTACACTCCTTGCACATCTCAATGGGTCGTACCAAGGAGCTGAGTGATTTGCAGCGTGGCACTGTTATAGGATGTCATCTTTCCAGCAAGTCAATTCGTGAAATTTCTGCACTGCTAGAGCTGCCCCGGTCAACTGTAAGTAACGTTATTGTGAAGTGGAAGCGGCTCGGGGCGACAACAGCCCTGCCACGAAGCGGGAGGCCACACAAGCTCTCGGACCGACATCTCCGAATGCTGGAGCGTGTAGTGAATGACAACCTTCTTTCTCCGGTTGCAGCACTCACTACAGAGTTCCAAACTGTCTCTGGAATAAGTGTCTGTCCGAGAACTGTTCGTCGGGAGCTTCATGGCATGGGTTTCCGTGGCCAGTCAGCCCCTAACAAACCTAAGATCATCAGGCGCAAGAGCCAGCCTGTCCTTAAAACTCCCATCAAAAAACAAAAGAGAGTAAAAGAAAATGCTGCAGATGCAAAGCCAGGGTGAGTAGCTGCAGCATTGTTGTTTGCTTAATGTAATTCCTGGTGACCTCTCTTCTTTGTCTTCAGGTGCTTATTTTGATTCTGCCTGCTTCAGTGTGTGGTTTGTTTATTTTTCATCTTTCAACTGAATTGACAATCAGAAAACCCTCTCATTGCTGACTTTTTCTGTAAATTAACCTGCTAATTCGACCAAAACAGCTCTGACAAAGTCCAGCTTTGACTGTGGACAATCAGTGCCAGCAGTTATTTACACTTCAAAGACAAATAGTTTGGCTCTAGTTCTGCTGCAGATAAATGCTACTAAATGAATCTTAAGGACATAACTTGCATTGTAAACACCAAGTCTCTTAATTTTAAAATTGTCAACTAATAGCTTTAGAACTAGTTAAACCATGTACAATTGCAGATTCCCCATAAACTCATATTTTGGATATTGTCCTTGTTTTTTAAATGTCTTTTGTGACTTTAGTGTTTGTTTCTCCTTAGCTTTGACTGAAGGCATTTGGCTTAACTGCAGTGTTTTGTGGTGTAATGTCGGCATAATGCGAAGTCAAAAAATTTAAATGGGACTTCCATGGTTGAAAGTCAGAGAATTTGGCCAAGATTTTAGTATATCCTGAGCAGTGTGACATGCGACAAACACAAGTTGTTGAAATTGACCACAGGCTTTAGACTTTGTCAGCTGAGCCCCAGGCCTACTGGGGCTTATACAAAACTTATGGTGTCTTTGCCACTGCTATTGTTGCTCAAAGAAAGAGACTGCTGTTACCAACTGTTCCAAGTGACCGAACAGTTTTTCCCTGATGTTGATTAATATTGTTGTATAAGTGACTATCCTGTTTTTCTATTTGGTTGTTGACTGATGGTAAAATTGTCTGTTCTGGTAGGAACTCCGCTGACTGCGATGTCGGCACCTCTCCAGAGCCTCAAGCTCTCATCACCGACACCCCCCCAGAGCCCCAAGCTCTCATCACCGACACCCCTCCAGAGCCCCAAGCTCTCATCACCGACACCCCTCCAGATTCTCAAGCTCTCATCACCGACACCCCTCCAGATTCTCAAGCTCTCATCACCGACACCCCTCCAGAACCTCAAGCTCTCATCACCGACACCCCTCCAGAGCCTCAAGCTCTCATCCCGGACACCACCTGTCCAGAGCCTCAAGCTCTCATCCCGGACACCACCTGTCCAGAGCCTCAAGCTCTCATCCCGGACACCACCTGTCCACAGCCTCTAGCTCTCATCCCGGACACCACCTGTCCAGAGCCTCAAGCTCTCATTCCCGGTACCTCTCCAGTGGCTCAGCCTCTTCTCCCCGGCATCTCTGTAGTGGCTCAGCCTCTTCTCCCTGGCATCTCTGTAGTGGCTCAGCCTCTTCTCCCCGGCATCTCTGTAGTGGCCCAACCTCTTCTCCCCGGCACCTCTGTAGTGGCCCAGCCTCTTCTCCCCGGCA
>JBBPDB010136297.1:0-15779 GCA_037974465.1 Brachypetersius altus
CACACACACACACACACACACACACACACACACACACACACACACACACACACACACACACACACACACACAGGCTAAAGCCAGGACTCAGAAACTACTGCCCCTTCAGACCAGACAAAGTGACAAGGTTTGTGCAGATATTAGTCTCATTCATATCCGCAACCTCCCTGCTTTGCCATCCTGCCTGTCTAAAAGCATTTGTGCAGAGATAATTGACGGGCTGCCTGAGTATATTACAGCCTGTGTGTTGCACACACACATACACACACACACACCAACAGGGAATTCTGCCTTTCTCCATCAGCCTGCATTCAAATCACGCTCAAAATAAAAACTACGACGGCAGAAGCAGCTGCTCAATCAAAAGACAATCTCTTTAACTCCTCTCTGATCGGGGCGATTACCACACGCAGGGCTTTGTGTGGGAAGAGAGGCACTTGATTATGATTATGGCTTTTGGCAAATATTATAAAGAAAAGCACAACAGGATGCTCAAGGGTATTCGAGTGTTTATGCTCAGGGTTTAAGTGGAGGGGAGTTGTGTGAATTAACCCCTTAATCCTCTTCCATCGCTTGTCATTTAGATGTAATTACCTAATTACATCAAATACATAATTACTTATAAAATTAATTTCATTTACATTTCATTTACATGCTGTATCCCCAGGATTGAGTCACACTTATTTCTTTTTTTTTCTGCTTGTTTTGATGAAAAAAGTGACCAGAAAGCGACCTAAGTCTGTCAAACAGTCTCATCATCCGTGAGTTAACTGAGGGGCATGTTCACCCACTCCTCAAAGTGTGTAACTATTGTATAGCACTGCTAAAGTCACGAGAGAGAGTAAAGCAATTGAGAGGATGAGACAGAGAGAAAAAACAGAGACGAGTTTGAAAGTGTGCTAAATCTACTGCATATAAAATAACTTGTTGGAAAGGAAACCAGGGGCCTGATGTCCAGCTGGCCTAAAAGCCCATATTTTGTCTCTGGGCTGGTTTGTCAGACAGCCCTCTAAATCTCTGGTTGGGTAGAGTGGTCCTCCAACATCACTTAGCATAACTCCCCCTTTCTCTTTGGGTGGGCAGGGTGGTCTGCCCTCTCCCCCTCACTCAGTATTACTGTCCTCTTTTTTGCCTTCTCCCTCGCATTGCTGGTGTGATAAGGGGTGTCCTAACTAGCATGTAAAATGACATAAATGAGGATACTGGGGAAAAAAAGTGGTCAAATGAAACAAAAACGAAAACAAGAGTGTACACACTTTTTTTTTCGTTATTAAACACCCCCTCCTCCACTTACAAACCCACCTTTAATACATGCAAACATAGGTAAGGATTTGCCCCTATTTTATCAGTAAACATTCAGCCCTAAACCAGGCCTTTAATTACTTGCATGTCTGTTAATTATTCTTCCACATCTAAGATGAAAAAGAAAACTGCTGTATATATCAGTAATTATCATACAGACTGGCAGCATCAAACGCTTCAGGAGGGCAAAGTGGGCCGCAGGGTTGGCTGATGGATGCGCCGGGGTACAGGATAACAGAAGGGTGGGGGTGTAATGGAGTAGAAAGTGAGGATGATGGAGGAACAGACTGCAAAAGAAATAACTGTTTTTACCCTGAACCCACTGGCTGACAGTGGTGATGGTGAAATGTTCTCCGTAGCCGGAGTGGAAGGCACGAACACTTCTGGCCTCGGACGACGCCTTGGTTCCTGCATTATAAACACACAAAAATCTCAGGTCTCAGTTTGTTTCATATATTTGCTCATCACTTTATTGGAAACTCCTCCCTTGTAGCCCAACTTTGTTGGAATACAGTTACAGCACTTTTCCACAAAGGGAATAAATATTTTTCCATTACTAATTAAGCAACTTGACCCAGAGCTGTACCCATGCTGCTCGATGACAGGGCTAAAAGTGGGCCGCAGCTGAGCTGACTGCATCGCTACTTTTGGATTGGTTAAAAAAACGATAAAAGATTTTTTTTTTTTTACTGTTTCCGCAAAAAAACCAACAACACAGTAATGGAGATACAAGCTAACAACTGGGGCGACATGTCAGCGCTAGTATCTATTTGTGTGGAAGATGAATTTCGGAGGGAGTTTTTTATGACAGTAACAAATTTATCTTTGATGTTGTGAGAAACACAAAGGTGTAACAAGCTATTGGGTTAAGTTTTCATCACACAGCAAAAGGTTGGCAAGAGAAAAGTATAAAAACTCGACCATAATGAATAAAAGACCACAAAAACTTTCCACTGGTTTGCAGTTTTTGGGTGACGACTGGCTATAAACTGTGAGGAGAAATTATTCAAGTGAACTGTGCTGAGATACACTGGAAAATCTGGAACTGGAAAAGTGTGATACAACATCTGTACCATCACAGTGCAGTTAAGTACAGCACGGTTCCTGTATACCTGTGGAAAAGTGCCTTTAGAACCCCCAGCAACAATACTGTGCCTGATACACTCACCCACTACTGTGTCAGGGTCACTGATGTGCTGAGAATGCTACACCATTCAATAAATATCTCAAAAGCGGTTCTATGATCAAGCACTGACCAGAGATGAATGGCACAGAAGAATTTGATTCTCAGATGGACCACAAACTGCAACTGTTTACTAATACACAAGAGTTATAAGGTAGATTTTAATAATTAGGGCCCAGTAGGTATATTTGTCATATTAGCTTAAAAGATGCTCCTTGTTGGTAGAAGATCTGTGTGTTTTCATTTTTGCTGTCTTTTGAAAAATGCTTCACCTTGATAAATAGCATGATCCTCTACTGCGGTGGACGAGTCTCCTTTCACTGTAATAAAACTCCATGGATGCCTGTGGACAGAGAGAGAGAGGAGGGGGAGTGGGAGAGAAGAGACAGGTAAATAACAAGGACACAAAGAATCAGTGGTCCGGAGCACCACTCTCCTGTTTTTTTTTTCATTGTTTTGTTCTGTCATGTTCACAGTCCAGCTGAAGCAGAGTAAATGTTTAACAAATCAGTGAAGTGTTCATACTGCAGTAGCATGAGTGCCAAATTTATGCAGTATTCATGTTTCAACTTCTCAGTCAATTAGTTACTTGGTGATTTGTCAGTCAGTTATTTAGAAAGGTAGTTGAAAGATAGTTGAGTTAGTTGCATAATTAGTCTGAAAGGTAGCTAAGTACTTTATATCTCTGTATGTAAGTTCTTTATTGGGTACATAAGTTAGTTAGTTAGTTGATATTATGTTTATATGTAAGAACAAAGTTAGTTAACTAGGTAGTTAGTTAGTTGACTGTGTATGTTTGTATGTGTGTACAAAGATAGTTAGTTACAGACCACTGAAGCTTATAAGCTAAGATCTTTTGTGTGTGATAGTTACTAAGTAGGCTCATAGGTTAGATCATTAGTTACTCTAATACACAGTTTCTTAGTATGTTAGTCATTCAGTTCACTCAGTACAGTTCAGTTAGTTAGTAGTTAGTTAGTTGGTGTGTCAGATCAATTCGTTATTTGGCTGATATAAAAGCAGAAGAATGAGCGCAGATGGCAGAGAAGGCAGAAAAGAGATGGCCAGACGAAGGTAAAGTGGTGATTGAGATGTCTCGCCTAGACAAACACTCTGACGTGCCGCTCTGTAATCGATGTTGACATAAGACGTGACTGGCAGCCCCCAGCACTCTCCAGACAGACAGACGGGTAATTACAGTCGGACAGTTTCCATCAACTCTGTGCTGTGAACGGACCGTCCTCAGAGAGAGAGAGACGCACAGACTCTGGCATCGGCACAGCTCAGCTCTTCAGCAGAGCCAGAGAGAGAGAGAGACAGAGAGAGAGAGAGAGAGAGAGAGAGAGAGAGAGAGAGTCGCCAGTGCTGCTCCTGCAAGCCACCTACCACCAACCCACAGCACCATCAGAGGAGAGAAACAAACACAACAAAAGTAACTCATCACAAACCAGGGGAGCAGAGACAGAGAGAGAGAGAGAGAGAGAGAGAGAGAGAGAGAAGGAAAACAGAGAGTGCACAAGAGAAAGAGGGGAAGAGTGGGGCGATGGGGAAGAGAGAGAGGAAGAGAGGGAATAAACAGAAAAAAGTCAAGACAGAGAGAGACATGGAGAAAGAAAGATGGAAAGACAGAAGAGAGTGAGAGAGCGATGTAGACAGAAAGAGTGAGAAAACAGGATCAGTGCTCCAGAATTTAAAAAAATGACTTGTTCACTTTCTTACACACACACACACACACACACACACACATACTCACCCACCCACACGCACACCACCCCTGAGGAGTGCCATCACTAAAGGCAATGGTAAGTGAATGCAGATTGGTTTTGTGGAATTGGATTGCAGGAGGAGCTATAACAGTATTTTTTGTTAGTGCAGAATTATTGCATATTACTGTGGTCCCTATCTCGCAAATATGTACCCCCTAGCAATCTAAATGCAGAAACTGCATTGATCTGTCCTGCAAGGTTTGTGTTACCAACCAATCTTAGACAGCATTCCTTCAGCAAAGATGGTCAACCAGGTGTCTAGTTCCAGTTTTCCACTGGAACGACATGGTTAATGGAGCAAAAAAGCTAATTTAGCAGACCGCTTCTATGCCTACGCCATGAATGGGATGATTCATTTCTGACAAGACAAAGAAAACACTGTAGTGAGCAGTGAAATCATCCTGTGGGTGTAATCAATTTTGTAAGAGAACAGTTTTTTCCTCCAAACCATCCCATTCCAAGTGTTTGTGCTGGTCAAAAACAGTTGTCTTCCTCATGTTCAGCCTGAAGTTTCATTAGGCTGGTTTACTGCCCCTTTTGGAGAGATGTTGAGGAGCAAGAACCATTCTATAACCCTTACAACTCAGAGTGTATTAGTAAAATATGATTCCAACAAATAAAACAAACTAAATCCGTTTTCTCACTGTTTGCTGCTCATTCACTCTGCTGCCGCGCGGCCGCTCTCCAGACCCCCTCCCTTTCCAGGTTTCCCCCACCCACTTGTGGATGGAAACTATCCTGAAAGTGGTTCAAAGATCTTGTGTTTTTCTTTATTTCTAACACCTAAAATAAAATGAATTTGGGAATTTTAGTTCTTTATGGGCATTTGAGTGTAATGTCACTTTTAAAACCCCAGTAGGGATTATAAATATTATATGTTTTTAAAATGGTTCTGTGTGACATTGGAACATTGGACATTGGAAGCCCAGTATGATGTATGACACCTTGAGCATCCACACAAACTGGAGGAACTTCGATATGCCTTATGACAACAGCTTATTATTCACTGCCCTCCGTGCTGCTTATGTTCTTGTTTTGACCCGGGAAGAGTGTTCAGAGAAAACACAGTGCAACACCGATCCACATACAGTGCTGACGCCGCTCTGCAAGCTGGAACAAAGGCTTTCGCTTGTCAGCCCTCAGCCTGCCAGGGTGCTCTGTTTTCTGCTTACTGTCACGGCACACAGCTCACTTTAACACGCCGTTCCTGAAATGACTCAGTAGATAGTGAGTTCCTCATGCCAGCTTCATTTCTGCCACGTTTGTGAGACTGTTGGTGTTGACAGAGCAACAAAAACACTGTCGGATTTGCCTCAGTAAACTTCATTAGCGATTTATTTATTTATCTATCGTATTTATACCCTCCTCTCTTACTGACCATTTTGTGTATAGAAGCAGAGTCGATTTAGCCCAAAGCATTTTTAGGGGAGTTTCATCTTGACTTCATACTATACTTGTCTGTATTGCATAGTCATAGCAATTTCCTTCAGGATCAATAACGTTTTCTGATTTTGTTTGTGACACTGATTCTCCATCGAAAGCTAGCATCATGCAAATCAAGATTCTTGGCAGAGAGTGTAAGTGCGTTTTTCGGTGCGAGATAAATGAGGTCTAGTGGTTCTTGAGCAGTGAAGTGGAGGCCAGGAGCTGTTTGCATCGGCCCGGGAAAGAAAATACACCCATCTGCTCTGCTTTTGAAAGCGCTTTCGGATTTTCGTCGCTGATTGAGAAACAGCTGCTCTGAGATTTCCAAAGTCGGACTTGGACCACCTTCCTCAAGTCCAATCACGCCATTAGTAATTATTGGAGCAAATGGAGAGTCGTTTTCAAATCAGCAGTTACGGGGGGACTTATTGCAACACCTGTTCGAGGAGCATCCCCTTGGAAGCCATTCCCAAAAAAAAAAAGAATTAGTTCTGGAGCCATGAGAGCAGCTCATGGCTCCAGTCCAGTTTGGACAAAACAGAGATAAACATCTCACCTGATCTCCTCTGGGGCTAAAGCAGATCCAGAACTAATGCAACCCAAGCCTCATGCGGTTCAGTGTGTGGTAATTTAGGCATATGCTTAGGACGCTAATTGGTGGGCTGTAAGCTTCCATATCTTGTTAGCTGCATTAGCCTCGGCCTCAGCCTTGGACAGGCTGACTGGGATTATATAAAATATTTATGTGGCCTATTTTTCATTTAAAAAACTTGTACCAGCTGAGCTCAGACAAATAATCACTCACGAATCACTAATGAGTTGAGTCCTGACCAGTGAGTTGGTTTATGGGGATGTAATTAAAGTGTTTATTGTATTTAATCCAGTATGAAACTGCACTGTGTGTGGATTTTACAGTCTGACAGTAATAATTGTGGAGTCATCTTAATCCAGCATGCGTCTTCTGTGGTGTTTTGTGATTGGCTGAACCCAGAGCTCCCAACTATTCCATTAGAATCCATCTCATGCTAAAAGAACATTTTTATACATGTGGAGTGTTGAGGAGTGTGTTCTGTACAGTAATGCTGGGGTGATCTGGGTGTTTCGGCACAGTGCTGGGTCTGGCCTCTCACTCAAAGACTCATTATAGGCATCTTCTATCACCTGCATACCTGAATCCGAGTCTGTGGAAGTGTCGGCTGCCCAGCTTGCTCAGGGCCTTCCTTGCCGAATCCTCCAGGTTGTTGGATCCTTCATCGTTCACTACCATGGCCAGAATCTGCCCGTCTTCCACCGCCTCCACATACTGCGCAAGCCGCCTGCTCTCGTCCTTACTGCGGTATGTGTCAAACCTACAAACACACACACACACACACACACACACACACACAAAGTGAGTCAAAGAGATAAATCATGATCTGGGCACCAGAAATGTCTGGGGGACACAATGTCTGAGAGAAAGGAAGAAAAGAAGAGTTTTGTGGACGAGCAAAGGTCAGGTCAGTCTTCTTCTCTCTGAGGAAAATGATTTCACATCAATCACATATTGCATTTCCAGTCTTTGACACTCAGTTCATAACTTCTGCTTCTCTTTTTTAATTCTAAACCACACATTCAATCACGAGTCGCTATAAAATGAAACTTAAAAAGCAATTAAGAGCGAATTGGCTATAAAAGAAAACCACATCCATTATAAATCAAAGTCAAATAAACAGCCCAAGTCATGAAGAAGCTCCGCCTTTGTTCACACCAACCTATCGGAATGAAGTACCGCTCCGGTTTCTGGCTCGATGATGTGAACGATGACACCCCTGTTTCCCCAGCTCCGATCAAAGTGGTAACTGTTCTCGTTCCCCTCTCCCGGATGGAGTGTTTTGTTCAGGAACGTCCACGACAGCTTCTTCTGACCATGGATCTCCAGGGTTCCTCCAGTTCCTATGCCAACATACTTTCGCCCGAAGTAGCTGTGTTCGCCATCGGTGTCATCTGACCTGTTTCAGTGTCAGAATCAGCATCAAAATCTCACAATTATTGAACTGATTTTATTAATGAACTTACTTTATATAAATTTTTAATATTTTTAATTATTCCTGTAAAGCACATTGAATGACCTTTGTGTATGATAACAGGCCATATAAATAAACCTGACTTGACTTCAGTCAAATGATTCAATCAAATGTGGTTTCTTAATTAAATCAAATGGTTTTCTTAATGTTGGGGCCTCAGATCTGATCTTCCAACGTCGACCTTAAAGCCACAATGACGGCACATGTTGAGAATATATATGGAGAGCAAAATTAGAGTGAAATTCTCTCTAATGGGGACAGTTGGTAGCATAGTGGTTAGGACATTTGCCTTACAATCAGGAAGTTGAGGGTCTGATTCCCAAGTATCTCTGAGCTCCTCTGAGCAAGGGACTGTCCCCATACACTGCTCCCCAGGTGCTGTGTCCCTGGCTGCTTAACTTGGTGAATGGGTTAAATACAGAGGAAGAATTTGTTCATGTATGACAGAATGGTCACTTTCACATTCTACCTATAAAGTTCATTTTAGACCTTTAATGTAGCCTTGAGGAAAAGTCCTTCCTGAAGGACTTTCAAAGACTCTCGTTTTCAGTCCAGTCCCTGACCCTGACCAGTTTCAAAGGAATGTTTCTTGTTTGTTAAGCCACACAGTGACATACGTATGAATCCTTTAAACAGAACTAAGTACATCTAACTTAAGTCCTGAACCAATGAAGAAACAGGTGCAGATGATTCCAGATGATCAGGCAGTGATTAGCATACTGGTGGTCTCCAAAATTTCCAAAATTTGCCAAAGATAAGACATGCTGACAGGCATAATATAGTAGTTTTGCACTAACAAGGTGATTCAAAACAAAATATAAAGAAATGAGACTTTGGCACAGTACTGTATACTCTGTCTCTGCATGAATGTCCGTCACCAACGGGACAAAATCATTTCTGTCTTTTTTGAAGGAGGAGGCATGTAAAGTGACCGAGACAACTTTTATATTATAGAAAACACCACTGACCTTTGAGGAAAGCCTGTTTTCAGTGGTCAGTGATTAGTAATTGTATTTTTCTAAATGCCTCCTACTTTCAGATAATCAAGGACAATTCTCTAGACATTAAGTAACCACTGGTTGCAGACACAAGTACATTTATCTACATTCCGACAAATAGGTCAACATTTTAGGATATTCAGGCTGATTAGCTACCTAGAGTTGAGTTTAACAAAAAAATCTGACTAGCAAATTTGATGAATAGGGCTTTAAAAGTTAAGACTTATGCTTCAACGTTTGAATTAAGGCCACACAATGGATTTGGGCTCAATGTTTTTTTAGTCAGGACTGACCGACAGTGTGTTTGGCCCGAAGCTGCCTGGTTACCTGCCGTACAGGGAGATGGTAAGGTTTCCTTTATACGGACAGTCTTCACTCCCGATGTGAAGCTCGCCTTTGTTACCAATCAGAATGTGCTTCGCCCGCAGCACAATAGGCAGGTTCGTATCAGCAATCACAAGCTTCCCTACACAGAACAAAGAACACAGTCTTACAAAACAGTTCATATATGTATATATTGCTGAGAGGTCGCTGTATTGTACCTCCATCCCGTATTTCGATGGAGTGGACGGTGGCAGAGGAGGTCAGAAGGACTTTACGGCCATAACCGATGGTAACACGGTGAGCTTCACTAAAGCCAGGCGTCCAGGGCTGCAGGCCAGGAATCTTATCTGGACAAACTAAACACACACACACACACACAGACACACACAGACACACACAGACACCAATAAGTAATTGGAGTGATTTAACAAAATGCAGCCAATACAAATCTAACCTCCTCAAAACACCCATAATGTCTCTTATCTGCCGTAACACATGAAACCAAATTAAAATTCTTATTTTGTCTTTACAAAAATATTCATTGGTCTGAGTCTGGAAACCCAAGCTTTGTGTGTCCAGCGCCTGCTCAGAGTTCAGGGTCGCGCTGGAGGAGAAAGCAGAGGGTTTTAATAAATAAGCGATTAGGACTGGAGTTATTACAGCCATTAAACTCATAAGCTAAAAACATTCCAGCTATTTGGGTCGTGATGGTTTTTGGTGGACCTTTCACTGGAATGGTGACCTAAACCAAGCAGGGTGGAGGACCCTAGTGAGGGAGGGTACAGACACACACACACACACACACACACACACACACACACATTACACATACACACTGAAGTCGCTTGGCAACATGCATGTATGAGCATTCCAGTCTCTTTAGGCTTTCATGGACACACACACACACACACACACACATACACATTTTTCACACATTCACATAACTATTTTGGATATCTCATTCGTGTTTTGTGTCTTATTTACTAATATATAAATATATATATAGTAAACCTCCACTTTAATGCGGATCAGCAGTCGCTGTTTTAGTCCAACGCAGATTATTAATAACTGTTGCCTGAAACCGCCGCACTAATAGATATCAGCATTTCTTTTTATTTTGTGACAGCCGCAGTGATCCCTCGTCCTCGTGCTGGGTTGCTAAGCACTGTGCCCAAACATAAACCCTGCAGGAGGAAGAGTGGGCGTGGCAGATGAGGCCCGGATGTCACAGCTTTTTTCATGGCAATATACAACTTCTAATAAATTTTCTTCATACCATTATTAAGAAAAATATAATTTACGGAAATTCAGCTAGTTTTCCATATAAAAAATAACTATAAATGTTTTGGTACCGCGGAGAGAATCCAAAGAGTGCGCCTTGTGGGATGGTGAAATATCGCTGTACTCAGAGGCGAGAGGTTTGAAAGTAGCCAATTTGAGAATGCTATTTATTTCTCCTTGCTGCTGATTGGCTGCTGCCCTTAAAGGATAGAATTTTCCCAGTGGAGCGTCTCGAGTGCCTTCATGTTTTTTGTTTAGTTCTTCTTAAAGTCCTGTATTTTTATTACCACAGCGGAAACCAAAGAAAACACCCGTGCATGAATTACAGTACAGTCTATTCTTGGGTAACATCGGGGTAAGCCTACCACTGCGAGAATTCAGTGTAAACGGTACAGTACAGATACGGGTTTACCTTTACATTTTCTTTCAGGGTAATCTATTAAACTGAGTTTAAAATGAAATTAACGTGTTTTGGGAGCATATTTGGAGGAATATTTAGGGTTTACACTATAAAAATAGGTATTTTTTACCATTTCACTATATGCAGGTGCTCTTGGAATGTAACCCCCATATATATGTATGTGAGTGTGTTTGTATGGTCCGGAGTACTTATTCTTCAACATGCACACACACACACACACACACACACACACGGATCCTATGTGTTTTCCGTTGAACAGTACGTTCATATGCCACCCTCACAAACTCCTGCTCCCCCTCAGGCTCCAGTCTGAGAAAAGGCTGAACTTTGCTTTATTGTCATGAAAAGACAATAACCAAAGAGTTTTTTAAGGTCTTTGAATTATACTGGCTTTATTGAATCATTTATCACCCATCCTTACAGCACAGAAGAGCAGATCTGCACCACAAAGAGCGAAAAAAAACACACCAAAAAAACACTTTCTGCAGACGCCTGGTGGTTCAGTAAGTGTCATTGTGACAGAATATCAAAAACGCGGCTGACCACAGGCTGGTCCTCGGCATGGTACGAGCTCATTTATATAAGAAGTGTTGCAAAAAAAAGGGATTCGCACTATGACAAAGCCCTCAAAAAACCCCATTATGTTCTAAGAAGGTCTCAGAGAGAGACACTAATGCTTCAACACTTTTCTGGGGGGCCCATCTCACTCTGGAAAGAAGAAGAGACTCACTCTAATCTCAGAATGCAGAAGATAAACCATCACAGCTCATCACAGTTAAAATAAAGCATTATATCAAACCTTGCCATGTTTGTCGCTCACAGGAAAGCGGGCGTGAAAATGATGGCTTCACTAATATGCTTTTCCTCTTTTTAGGGAAAGGGAGGTAAAAAGAAAGCATTTGTGTTCAAAATACGAACAACTTCTGTTTGCAATTACAATAAACCGACTTTGGGCAGAAAAGAATTTTTCTATATCTTTTTTTCCAATATTTATTCCTCTATTAAAAGGAATCTTAATAGCCACTGGGTCCTTTCTTTATGTTCTGGGATGGCTATGGCACCCTGGACCACAATGGAATAAGCCACAGGAGCTGGAGGTATGCCCTGGCCCTGGCCTCTCTCTCTATGTCTTTCTACAGCTGTTTCTCTCTCTCTCTCTGGAGGTTTTAAGAGTGCATGTGCATTGCATGGGTCTGAATGCTCTCCAGCCTACTGTTACTAATAACTCCATAATCAGAAGAGCGAGTAAACACTGAAGCCTGAACTATGCAAATCGTCATATGACCACACTATGCTTCTCTGCAGCAAATCAAGACCAGCTCATGACTTCGGAGGCCGCCTTAACCTCTTCAACTGCAAGACCGAAGGGCTGTATAAGGGCCAGTTCTCCTTCAATGCCTTCAGTTCCACACACAACTACATTACGTTCCATTCCGGCACTTTTCCACTGGTAGTAGGAACCACGCCCTACCAAGAAAAGATGTTTGTCCATTACAAAAACAGCAACCTATACCCAGTACCTGACTGTGTCACTGGTTTTTGATTGATTGGTCAAATGTTGCCCCCAACATTAACTATGGGGAGAGAACTGCGTGTCAGAAACACCGTTACCAGTGCCGAGATACACTGAAAATCAAAGCGTGCTGCAAATTCCATACAGAACAGTACAGTTTAGGTACAGCACACCTGTGGAAAAGTGCCTTACGTTTCATCATATTTGCCATATAATATACCATAGCTGTCTTGTGTCTTCAGTTTGGGAGTTTTTAATAGTTCTACCCATACAAGACTTTTTGCTTGTATGCCAGCGTTCCACACTAAAATTGGACCATTTGTTCCACAGTTTTCTTGTATTCGCCCCGGTTGCACTGCCTGCCTCCACAGCTGCAGTTTCAGATCAGTGGTGATGCATATGGGAAACGTGGGGTTGTGGTGGTCTAGTGGGTAGGATACTTGCCGCTGGACCAAGAGGGTCATGGGTTCAAATCCTACCTTCAGCATAGCACCAATGGGTCCCTGAGCAAGACCCTTAACCCCAAGTTGCTCCAGGGAGCCTGTACCCTATAGGGGAATGGAAGTCAGTTTGGATAAAAGTGTCTGCTAAATGCCATGGATGGAAATGCCTGACATGTTTTTGATGTATCTATTTTTTTTTAAATATCTCAATTTAGATGTACAACTTGTACAACAGGTTGATTATGTTTGTTCTACAACAGCACAGGCTGTGGTTGCTATGGTTACAGGGCCATATTAGTGGTAAATGAATAAGGGAGAGCATAAATACTCCATAAAGGCATGCAACCAGTGTTACACAAAATTAGTGTGGATTTAATAATTGATCAGCTGTCAAATGTATGAAAGTAAAAATCTAAAACTGTGTGAAGATGATAGTGAGTCAGATGCAATCTTGAATCTCCAGTAACCTTCAATGTTGGTCAGCAGGTAGAACATGTTAGAATGTTTGTTCTTGAACGATCTAGCACATTCCAGGGTGGTAGCAGGCTTTAATGGCCGTGACTGGTTCACTGGAATCACTGGGTAGTTTCTGTTATTGGACTTGAGTCACATTTCCAAAACTGGACACCAGCCTTATTTTTGGTACTTCCCAAAAGCCCTTATCTACATACATGGCCTCCCTCTTTAACATTAGATCTGAAAGAGCTGTTTAAAAGGAAGCTCTGAGCTGTAACAGCTGAGCTGCACTGATGAACACGACTGGATTCTGCTCAGTAAGAAGCGACATGCTCCAGCGTGTAGCGACTCCTGGTTCGGCTCATAAATGGGGGTTTTGTTTTTATTCATCTCATGCCGTGGCACATGATGACCATATTCCTGCTGGGAGACCACTGCTGCACAAATTAACAGCACAGTGAAGACGAGAGGCCCAGAGAGATAGAGAGACAGAGAGAGAGAGAGAGAGAGAGAGAGAGAGAGAGAGAGGAAGCCGAGTCAGAGACAGGGAAGGAGAGAAAGTGAGAGAGGAGAGTGTATGAGCGAGAGAAAGAAAAATTCAATGTTCCGTCCTAGCCCTTTTATTTTTGTCAATTTTCAAATTCCACGGATGTTCGGTTTCATAATTTGTTATTGGTTAAACTTTGACAACGTGAATGTCATTATGTAGCAGCCAGTAAGGCTGAACTGAACTCAAGTGAGACACAAACAAACAAAAAAGATGAAGAGACAAAACAAAAATTTTACAAAAGCACAGAAACCACCCAAATATCTGGAAGATGCTTAAAGGGAAACTCACTATATTATAAATTACACACCGTGGCCTGCAGCCATGTCTGCTTAGTGTCTTCCAGTGGTTCACATATTCTGATAGTTTTACTCACTGCATCTGCTGATGTACAATTATAAAGCGGCCCAATACCCCATTTCATCAAAGCGGACCACCATGGGACACACAGTAGTGTGTGTGTGGTTGAGGTCTATCAGGAGAGGTCCATCACCAAAAGTATCCAGTAAGTCTATGATGAGCAACTGAACAGTGATTATGATCTAGAGGAACTAAAACACTACACTGGGTTTCTAATAAAGCAATCAGTAAATGGACACACTACCATGTGATAGTCGTGACTGGCCAAGAAACCAAATAACACCTGGTCGGCGGTGGTCCTATGAAGGTCCCTTTTCATTAATGTGGGGTTTGGGGCGTAAACTTAGCAACATATGAGCTATAGATCTGTAACTGCATACCTGTAACATGTCTGTATCTGTTTTGTAATAAAATGGTCACAAATGTTTGGTTTTTTTCTATATTTTCTAGAAAAATAGAAATTTGCATTAAATTGTGTTTTTTGTCTCTTGTTTCTGCTTAAAAAATCAACAAAACACTTTGAGCGTGAGTGTTCAAACTTCTCCACAAGACTGAATAAGTACTACTGTATAGGTTAGTCAATGTGCACTACATGGACAAAAGTATGTGGACACCTGAACATCACATTCAAATGGCTCATATCCTTAGAAAAGAACTGAAATCTTTACATCAGAAACATGTTCACTGTAAAAAACAGAGACCTACCAGCCTGAATAATGGGCAGAGCGAGAGCAACTCCGAGAAGTGCGACGCAGATCCTCATTTTTCAGCGCTGTTGGTGGATTTCAGGCAGACCGAGTTTCCAGGCACCTGCTGAAAGAAACATCAATAAATAATCTGGACAAGCGGTGGGCCACACAGAGTCAGCTCAATGCACACTGTACACAGGCCTGGTTGGGTGTGTATATGAGCACCATGGGCTGTGTTTAAACTCACAGGCTTTCATCGCAGTCTGAGAGGACCCAGACTGTTGAATGTAACCAGTACTTTAGTCAGCACACAAACTATTAACCCGGGCATGACTGACTCACAACACTGTTTCTACAGAGCTAATATTCACATATGCACTGATAATACCAGTCTTTACCTGTTCAGTCTGTACTGCACAATCGTGATCAAAATTTGAAAACATTTCTTTCACCAGTTCAAAAAATTCTTTTGGTGCATTTGTACATACATACATATATATTTTTGTTTGCTTTTGTGACGTCCGGGCCTCATCCGCCATGGCCCCTAATTTGCTAGGCATCTGCCCTAACATAAACCCTGCAGGAGGTTTTCCCCCTTGGAGCGCCTGGAGTGTTCTTGTGTTTTTCGTTTTATTCTTCTTAAAGCCCTGTATTTTTATTACTGTAAATTAAATGAATTCATTACAGTATTTAACATGCCAATGAACCAAAGAAAATGCATGTGCATGAATTACAGTATTGCGATGAGCCGGCACGATAGGACTGGCTCCCATGAGCCTTTGGGACTGGCTCTCATGAGCCTTTGCGGTAGGAGTGAGTGGCCATTTAGCTTTTGTTTATGTGTTTTTGTGAGTGTTAGAGGGGTGTAGTTATTGAACGTGGTAGTAGAGACTGTTTATGTGTAAACTGTGTGTTTGTGAAGAAAGTGAAAATTTGTCATACGTGAACACACCACTGCACACAGTGTAAACAGCACGAAATTCAACCTCTGCATTTAACCCATTCACC
>JBBPDB010136307.1:0-15776 GCA_037974465.1 Brachypetersius altus
ACACACACACACACACACACACACACACACACACACACACACACACACACACACACACACACACACACACATTAATGAACATGTTCAGTATTTTAGCCTCAGTACAGTTTATTAGCAAGGCCAGTGTTATTACCTAGAGAAATAACTATCATACAGTAAATGGTATAATACTTACCCTGATCAGAACACAACTGTAGGCTTTAAAGCAGCATGTATAAATATATGTAGTTGTATAAAAAGCAACTACACATATTTATAAGCAAAACCAGCATTGTAACATGAGAACACCATCTGCTAAATAATGAATTAAATTATCTATTAGGTTCCCAACAGGCTGTAACTCAATCTGTCTGCCAATATTATCTAATGGTGGCTGTACATATTGGTAAGCGGTCATTAGTATTTTAGCCGGCCCTGAAATAATGCTTTAGGCCTGGGTAAGGTTATCCAACAGCATGAGCTCAGCTCTTTGTAGTATTCCAGCTGCAAGGCAACAAAAGGCTTCCAGTAAAATGTCTCCTTGCTGAACCCAGGCAGGAGTGAAGCATGATAAATTCTTCTAAAGTGTGAACAATCCTCTCCTAAGTATCAAACACAAATGCGGTCTGCAGCAGCCTGAACCCCTTTGACAAACGGTGAAGTGAAAATAATCACAGGATGAAGAAAAAAGAGGTGTTATCAAGATATTCTCCGCATAAAAAGTGAACTAATCAAAGCTTCCAGCTGTCCAAGATATATCGCCTATGGCTTCCAAGGATCATTTCTATGTGGACAGTCACTTTATAAATCTAACCACAAAAGTGTACATGTATAACAGGAATTTGGCACTTGTGACTGGATTTATTGGCTTCATCAGATTCCAGCATCAGAGCCCAGCCACATTTTTTACTGGGAAACACTTACAAAGGCAAAACGACACCAGGGTGCCTGGATGCACTCTGCAAAACTGCACTTACATGAGCTTTGAAGAAAACCCCCAACCTGATTCTCATTAAGTTGTGAGACATTGTTTCATATGCGGTTATCTCTTTATTGATCAATGACCAAATGAGATCTTTGCTGTCGGACTTCAAATGCTACGAAAAATGTTCCTCGTCATTGATTTTGTATTTGAACCTGGTGGAAGAATCTCACCAAAAACCTTCCCCCAACTAGGATCATGGGAGTTGCTGGAGCCTACCCAAGTGCTCATAGAGCAAAAGGTCATCAGGGTAGACACAAAAAGGGGCAACTTAGCGTCTCGAATTTACCTAATTGAATATGAACTGTGGGGGGAACTTGAGTTCACAGCTGAAACCCATACAGACACACCAGTTGCCCATCTGAGAATCGAACCCAGGACGTTCTTGCTAGCAGCTGTAGCTGTCACGAGTCGGGCCGCAAAGCCCGAGCTCGGATTTACCTGGAAGGCGGCAGGAAAGCGCAGACAGGCAGGGATCCATCTTTGTGGACTTTATTTAGCACGGTCAAAAACAAAAGGGCACGAGGGCCACCAGGAACATAAACAGAACAGAAATGCCTCAACATCAGGCGATGGGCTCATGGTGACTAACACCATGAGCAGAAACTAAATACAGGGGTAAATCAGGAACAAACCAAAAACAGATGCAACAGAAACACACGTGACACAACCAAGAACAGAAACCCTTCAAAATAAAAGACCAGACAAATAAACAGAAACAGAACCAAACCAAAAATAGCGACCTCTAACGGCCACCAGCCGTTACAGTAGCACTAAAAACTATTCTCCGATCGTCACCCTCACAGGAGAAGACCCCAGAAATGTTCTTCATTCGTGTTCATATTTATTTCTTTAAATTATTAGTTATTATTGTTCCAACAACAACAATAATAATAATAATAATAATTTCATCTTTTGTCTTAGATTATTAAAATAAAATAAAATAATTAAAATAAACTGAGGCCTACATTTAATTAAAAAATGTGTGCCCTGTTTCGCAAAACATTTATGAAAGATTTATCAGGGAGCTTATTGCCCCAGATTAAGTTAATCTACATCATATTATCTACCTGCCAATACCCAGCCTCGTTTCAAATGAAGGAGAACTGAAACTTTTAAGAGTCTGGTCAAAATCTGAATGCCAAATAAAAGCTTCTGTATTAGGAGGCTCCACTAGCAGCCTTTATTATTATTATTATTATTATTATTATTAGTGTTATTATTATTATTATTATTAGTGTTATTATTATTATTATTATTAGTGTTATTATTATTATTATTAGTGTTATTATTATTATTATTGTTATTATTATTAGTGTTTAGTGTTATTCGTGTTATTATTATTATTAGTGTTATTATTAGTAGTATTATTATTATTGTTATTATTATTATTAGTGTTATTATTATTATGATTATTATTAGTGTTATTATTATTATTATTATAAGTGTTATTATCATTATTATTATTATTATTAGTGTTATTATTATTATTAATGTTATTATTAGTAGTATTATTATTATTGTATTATTATTAGTGTTATTATTATTATTATTGTTATTAGTGTTATTAGTGTTATTCATGTTATTATTATTATTAGTGTTACTATTAGTATTATTATTATTATTGTTATTATTATTATTATTAGTGTTATTATTATTATTATTGCTATTATTATTATTATTTGTGTTATTATTATTATTAGTAGTATTATTATTATTGTTATTATTATTCGTATTATTATTATTATTATTAGTGTTATTATAATTATTATTATTAGTGTTATTATTATTAGTATTATTATTATTATTGTTATTATTATTATTAGTGTTATTATTATTATTATTGTTATTATTATTAGTGTTATTATTATTATTATTATTATTATTATTATTGTTATTAGTGTTATTCGTGTTATTATTATTATTATTATTATTATTATTATTATTATTAGTGTTATTATTATTATTATTATTATTATTATTATTATTATGGACCTGATCCACCAACCAACCAAACACCTGATTCAGTTTCCTTTTTCAGGGATCTTTCCTAAACTCTCTGCTGTGTCATAATGCCCAGCGAACACATCTTCCACAAAGATGTCTGGTCTCAGATTGTGTTAAATGTGTGAGGAGATGATTTGTTGATTTATTGCTTAGAAAAGCAAAAAAAAAAAGTTAATTAAGTTTTCCATGTCACATCAGTGTGATTATTAGACAACAATAACTAATATGTGATATTATTTTTATAATTTATTATGTAATAACATATCAGAACAATTAAAATATAGCCCCATAAAACAAATGATAATTATTTATAAATACACTAACATTATCTTTCTGCAGTATTGTGTAAAGTAATGCCTTTCAACACAGCACAAAAGAAGGCTCAGGGATCCAGCGTAAGGTAAAATCATGTCATAAAACAAAACCTACTTATGTGCATTTGACTCAGACGCAGACAAAAATGCATACCATCATAAATCTCACAAAAGCAAGACCTCTGACCCCAGCAGTTAATTGACTTATAAAATGCAAACAGACCACACGACCCTCCCCCAATTCCCCCACACCTTATATGGTTTCAGGCTTACGCTGTCGGTCTCACTCAACCACGCTGTCTCTATTCCCTTAAACTCCGTTCCAGTAAAAAGAGTAAAGCTTTGTCTCATTAAAGAGACTCGTGGTGAAGTGCTTCAGCACACATAGACAGAAGATGAGGTTCGGTTCATGCTAATTGTACGGTTACACGGTTGACCAATGTCTAGCGTTCTCTAACTTCACCTCCACCCACTGATTCCAGACACGACCATAACATTGGTACAAACATCATTTTGAGTTCAAGGCAAAGCCACTGTTCTAATGCCAAGGCCAAGGATAATACAACTCCCCTGATTACTGTTTTAACTATCAACTCAGAAAGCTCCTTCAAAAGCCTGACACAACAAACACATTCCTGGTCTGACATGAACTTGACATAGCCAAAAACATCAAACATTTGGTGACAAAAACGTGGTTTGTGGCCAAGATTACGCAGCGAGATGTGTCAATAGTTTCCGAAAAAATGTCCCTTTTTTGCACAAATAATGCCAGGAGCTTTTTTTAATCAAATAAACTTGACAGAACATCAGCTCACTCCGTATTAGCCATTCCCACGTGTTTTACACTGCTTATGATTAACAGTTGAGAAGGAGATAGACATTACAACTAGGCAAAAGAAAGCAAAACAAGAAAGTAAGTGAACAGAGGAGAACCAGTGCCTTTCATGGACACACACAGTTCTTTTGTTCTTCTTAAACACGTACACATTTCATCCTGAACTCTAAATTCCAAACACATCACAATAGTACCTCCTTGTCCAAAGTTCTGGGAATTTTACCAGTTCCATTAAAGAAACAACTCTGAGGTACCAGCAGGTTTGGCAGCACCAGTACGACTCAACAAATAACATCTGGCTTTCCTCGTCTACTTTGATGAACAAAAGGCAGAGAGTTGGATAAAGAGAGTTTGTAGAGTATCAATTTTTGGCACTTCCTTCACAAAAAATGATTAAGACACACAATCTCCCACATGGAATGTATAGTCTTTTTCAGGGGAAAGAGGATATAAAACTTTAACTGTAGCAGGGGGCACGTGGTTGGCAGCTCTGAGCTAATCTTATTTGGAAGAGAGTGAAGGGAACACATCAATCTTTCGTGCAAAGAGCATTTGATCCGGATGCTACATTCACCATCTACGTCATAGTGTTGGGGAGCAATCAGCTTTGCATCAGCTTTGATTACTTTTGATTAAGCTGCAATAAATGCTTTTTCTTGAAAGTTTACTGGAACCTCACCCTTTACATGGAAGCACAAGTGACAGCATTTAGTTCTCACAAAACATAAAAGTAAAACACACATAAGGAAACAGACATAAAACTACATAAAACTTCTAAAAGTCTTACACTGCCAGAAGCTAATTTTATGTGGCAAACAGCATATTTTGTTTGGATTTATTATGCATTTTACATGCAGTTTGACATATTAAATACAACATGACACTTATATAGTTTTGCAACATATAAGCAACATATAAGCAACATATTAGCAACATATAAGCAACATATAAGCAACATATTAGCAAAATATAAGCAACATATTAGCAACATATAAGCAACATATAAGCAACATATAAGTAACATATTAGCAACATATAAGCAACATATAAGCAACATATTAGCAATATATAAGCAACATATTAGCAACATATAAGCAACACATTAGCAACATATAAGCAACATTTTAGCAACATATTAGCAACATATAAGTAACATATTAGCAACATATAAGCAACATATTAGCAACATATAAGCAACATATAAGCAACATATAAGCAACATATAAGCATAGTAGATGTTTGCGTTACTCATATACGTGGAAAATGAGAAATCGGCCACCTTTGTGGTGTGTGCCACATAAGATTTGTTTCTGGCAGTGACTTTTAGAAGTTTTATGTATGTTTTCTTTTACCTCATTTGGCTCCGAAACACATGATAATGAAAGCTTAAAAAACATCTTAGCTAAAAATAATTAAAGGCAAGCATATTAAAATATTGCTCTGGCACCAGGGCATAGCATTTTTCATCATGAACTCAGACAACACACACAATGTCTGATTTCTACTTAATGATCAACGCTTGCCTGAAGAAAGCCTGTGCAATGGCAGATCCTTAGGAAATTTTTCATAGTGAGAAATTGTGTATTAATAATGGTAAATGTGTGGCAGCATAGTTGGTAAGTCAGTAGTTAATATAGGCATGATATATGCCTGAAGGCATTTGCGGCTAAGGCCACAACTGAAGGTCAGGAACCACAACACTTCTGACCAGGTTTTAATTTCAAGGTGAGCTCCCATGTCAAAACTGGACATTTCAAACATCACTAACTGTGAGTCATAACACTGTCTGCCTCGTTTAGACCACTTCTGCTAATGAATAGACACACTTTTATCCTTCCTCTCTCTCAGATATGTCCAGATACTTGTTTTGCGTTCAAATGAGAGAGCCGTGCCAACTCTGCTATGCACCTGCCCAAGCTCTAACACCTGACCCTGCTAGCAGACCCTGAGTGAGATCATCCAATCGGCAAGAAGCCCGGCAGAAACATTCTTCAGCAGTGAAACCGTGTCTTCCATCTTTTCAAACAACCCACTCATGCAATCCCATCTCATGTTTTCAGAAGCCCTGCTCCTGTCTGCCGCCCTCTGGCTGGGTTGCTGTGCTTTACGAGGGAAAGCGGGGACATGGGTAATCTGTTGGCAGCCCAGGTGTCCCAGTGATGCCTAGCCAGTCCCATTTGTTACTGGGTGATCAAAGGTCTGATGTGGGGCTGGCAGGAAAAGTTGTTTGTTTTCACAATATGTCTGGCTGGAATGGGAGACTGAAAGCAGTCTTCCCATTTACACAGACCCCATAGAGAGACGGAGAGCTATGATGTCACATTATGTGCCTGAATCCTATTAAGTGCTAGACTAACACACAAACAATAAGCCCAATCCTATATTCCTCATGTGTGATATTAATTCAACTTTGCAACAAGGTCTAAGGAATGCTTCAGCTCCAAGATGTGTTAAGACTCCAAAGTCCAGTTCGAATCTTTTCCAACTGCATATATGGATTGGCTTCCTGTTGACCAAAAAGTCCTAGAACCACAAACAGCATTATCAGTATGAGGTGAAGTGCAGTTAGGAGGCCGTTTGATACTGCAGGGTGGAATCATGCTGTATTTTAAATTGCTGCAGACTTGAGGGTCAGCCCGGTATATTTTCTTGTGGACTTCCAGTAAATGCTGTAAAGTTGAACATATAGTCAAGGTCGGTTCCAATAAAGTCTGTAATAAATAATAAACACATACAATCCACTGACTTCAAGCACAGCAGAACTAAATAGAACGTCACCTTCATTTATCATGTTTCACAATCCCACATTTGGGCTTTATATAACATGATGTTCTATTCTTTTTTAACAGCTTTGACACATACGAAGTCCAACTTGAACAGGGCCAAGCAAACTGGGGAGAGGGAAGCAATAAACCTTTAAAGTCAACCAGACAGATAGCCATAAGGCAAAGGAAGCATCCAGACCAGATAAGAAAGCCAAAGACCCTCGTGGCTGTGCCTGCTCACTGTATTTAGGAAAAGTGTTACTGAAGTGTTGGAACGGAGCCTTCCAAACAGCTGCAGCAGCCTTTTGCTGTTTTTAGATGCTAGTACATGTTCCATGTGCAACAGCCATTTACAATGTTTATATACATTACAATATACAGCAAACCCCCACTTATACACGTATCAGCAGTCGAGGCCTCGGTCTCGCGTGGATTTTTTTGGAGAACCAACTATTAATAAAGTAATAATTGTTTGTGGAACCCCCTGCATGTATGCAGAAACAGCAGGTATCCTCTGCATTTTTCCGGCCCACATCCCCTTGTCCTTGTGCTGGTCATAGCGTTTTTCGTAGCAATATATGTTTTTCATGTGTTTTAGTGCTAAATTATTAAGAAAAATATAATTTACTAATTTTGTAACAAACATTAATGTAAAATCAGCTACATATTATATAAAATATGACTCTATACATTTTTGGTTCTGTCCAGAGAACACAAAGGTGGGATGGTGAAATACCGCTGCACTCAGAGGTGGGAGGGTTGAAAATAGCCGATCCGAGAACGTTATTTATTTCTCCTTGCTGACTGTCCAGAATTTCCCCCGTGGAGTGTTTTGAGTGTTCTCGTGCCAAAGAAAACATGTGTGCTTGAATTACAGTGCAGTCTATACAGGGATAAAACCGGTATTCTACATTATCTGTACACTCTTCACTGTACAGTAAGGAATCCAAAAATATGTGGGAGAAAACCTTGACCAGAGATACCATCAAGATAAAAAAGTACAGGTCAAGATCTAATTGTTGCTACATACATAGCTAATTATATGGCATCTTGCAAAGCTTATTACCTGCTTGGGAGTATCTGCACATTAAGTTCATGGCGCAGTCCGGAAAAGGGCGCTGGTAGTGAGCAGAAAAATAGTCGCTCATCTGAAGCTTATTCAAGTGTTTCAGCCCTGATGGCCTAAGCAGGGGCCCTAAATCAATACCACATCTCCTGCCTCTGATCTTCCAGTCACTCAAAGATGGTCTCTCCCTTTACTCTTCCATTTTTATGGCACCTACAGTGCGATGCTTAAAACAGACACGTGCATAAGCATGAGAAAAGTGTTCCTAAGTCAGCAATCTTACTCTAAAGCCTGACCTAAATGAGTTATCACTGATATTCACCAATCCTGACATTGACATTTGACTGACACTGAAAAAGAAATGTTTAAAATGGGCCTGAAGGTCTGTAGGACATAAGAGCATCTGAAGCAGCTTGATACTGATGAATGAAATTACTGAACAATATTCAGTTATTAGGCAATACTGAATTACAAAATTGTACCATCAATTGCAGTAAGAAATCATACATACAAACAAGCATATGTCTATATAGCTATATGCATATAATAATATGCTATGTGCTCTGCAATATTTAGCAAGAATTTGACAAAAAAGAAAGAGATTAACGTTTGGAAATAAAAGTTCAGAAGGACCCCAGTCACTGTAATCCTATGTGGATAATAAATTATCCTAGTGGGTGGACGGAGCTGATCCTAGATCAGTATTCTCAGTCTGAGATGCTTAAAACATTTGGATGCACTCAAGCAAACTGAACAGTCCGTTCTGACTGTAGCATCTGTGTGTCTTTCAGCCTCAGAAACTACAACTGGTAGCAGGATCACTTCTGATGGGCTGCCCATCTTGACTCTAGTGGTATTCTAGAAGCTTGTGGAACGCAGGCACGGTGCAAGGATGTGGCAAGATTCTGGCAGAGGACAGAGAACACATACATGAAGCCTCTTAAGGCCAGATGACATGACGTGGCTGAGTTGTCTGCCTCTCAGACAAGTCATCAATCATCTGGTTGAGAGATGGATTTGTGCTCTTGTTATGATGATGCCTCTCAGAGCCTTTTATAAAGTTTATGGCCAGAGGAGCTTCAAGTCTGAACTGGGGTGGATCATCAATCTAGTTTTTGGTTATTTTACTTTTTGTTTCAGAAAAATAATTGTTGTGAATGCTGTGGATCTATATGGCTCCATCTTTTCTCCTTGCAGTTCTTGTTGTTTGTGTCATGTTTCTTTTTATATCAGACACAAATGAATGATGATACATAATAACAATACAGTTAGATCAGAACTGGATTTAATTAACGCTTTAATCAGAACATTCCTACCCATTTCAGACTCAGCATGATGAGCCCTGTCCTGGGTCTAACCAGCAGATCTTCTGTGGTTGGACTGGATCTGAAGCTGGAGCTTCCAGCTGTGACATGTTCAGTCAGCCACAGCTGAGACTGATGTCACCAGGTCCCCACAGCTGTTTAGGCTCTGATAAATGGAACTTGGAATTGAGACATGTTCACCGCGATGGGATCAGAATGTAATGTCTCTCTGCTACATCCAGAAAGGTTTTTGGTAAAAGTAAATATATAAATCACAAATAAAATCATATTTACATCATATATAAAATGTATAAATCTTGTGCTTGTATGCTATCAAACAGTCAAAAAATCAGACCTCTGCTATAAAGGTTAGAATCAAGAATATTTCCCTGGTATTGAGCACAATCTAGTGGTCACAGGCAATAAACGCAAGGGCTCCATGTATATGGAGACGATCACCATCTCCACGAACCTAGAAATATCAAGCAAGTCTGTTTTTCTCCAGTGAACAATTAGTCACATCTACAAGTCGCATTCTGATGAACAAGGTCATTTTAATTTACTATTTGTTTTTCTAGAGAAAAGAAAGCCAGTGTGCATGAATGAATCTACCTTTGAATTAGTCATTTTGCTCATTAAAGTATAAAGCGGATGTACACATTTACCTGTTTCCACTTTGGTGTGATCCGTTCTCTCTGTTACCTTCTCCTGACTGATGAGATAATCGACGATGCGGACGCCAATGGGTGGCTCTGCGTGATTCCATTCCACAATGACTAACGAGCTGCTAGGCTCGTATAGTTGAGACAGTTTAAGCCTGAACAGAGAACATATAAGTGCAGATCATCCAAGTGGCTTTACATAAATTGATTTAATTAATCACTTTATAAAATCAACACAAAAACCCAATGCATCATAAATATTACCATTCTGAAGGTCTATTTTTAATTAGCAGTTCATTAGAGACATTATGTTTACATAAAACACACATTAGCTTGTCATTTTATATAGTCTGTCATGTTATATTACACACCCAAGTCTGTAGTTTACAACAGAATGGCTTGTATGTCTTACATGGGCTGGGTCAGTGGGGCACAAGTGGGCAGTCCATCAGTGCCAAAGGCACTGGAGTCACAGCGACACCAGTCATCAATGACATTGCCTTTTCCTGAACACCACAGCATGCTCATCAGGGCCTCCTGTAAGGCCTGCCGAAACCAAAGATAGTACATGGGGATGGTGAGAAGTGTACATCGAAGGCTACTTTTTCTGCTACTTAAGCTTTGAAACGATCTCATGCAAGTTTAGTTGTGGTTGGACTTGATCTGATTATTCATTCAGATACAAATGATGCTTGTATAATTAGCAAACATCAACTTACAGAACAGAAATAAAACACAAACTCAAAAATGCTGTTTGACCAACTGACAGAGAATTCAATTCTACAGTTGGATTTAACATATACTTTTCACAAGCCATAACTTTAAAAGGTCATAGTAAATACATTTTACAATCAAAGGCAGCATTTTGCCTAACGCTAATTATTACAAACTCACATGCTACACAGAGAAATAAGAAGACAAGATAATGTAAAGGTAAAAATATAACAGAAAACTTTACTGCCTAAAAAACTATTAGCAGTTAGCATTAGCAGCACGCTAAGACTCGTACACAAAAGAACTCTCTCGCATGTTGAGACAGGGCACAGCTTGCTAAGACTAAATAAACTAAAGAAAGTCGTTGTGGACTCCCTCTAGAAATTTCGGCATTGCACACTTTACAAACAGCTTTCTGCGTATCTTTCTTAGATATGCACCACATGGCAGACATGTTGACTCTAAACCAGTCTGGAGCGTGCAGGTTGCAGTTGTTGATTGCGTCATCACTGTTTCGGTCGCTTAAAAACAAGTTGACTCTTACAAAACAAAATAAGACTGAGACATCCAAACACTTCCTGTCTGTAATGATCACTATCCAAAATGTCAATAAGAAAAAACTGCTGTTGAGACCTAAAACACCATGAACATTCAACGAAAAATGCCCAAAGACTGATCAACCACTACAGGAAGAAACTAAAGATTAAAGCTGGATATTACAATAAGACAATGATCCAAAACATCAAACTTAATCTTGAACCTCTACAGAAATTACAGGTTTTCAGTAGAGTGTGTGGGCAGAGTGTGTGCAGTGTGTAACTTCCTGAAATTTTTTTATGGAAAAACAAAATTGTCATGCCCTAAGAAGAGAAAAACTCGTTTAAAAATATTGACTCAAGATTCATAATTCATGCATCTGAGGCTTAAGCTCCTCCTAAACTCAAACCCAGTTGTTCTGCTCCAGGGTGTTCTAGAGTTTGGGCATGGCAGGAAGAGCATAAGAGACTACAGCCATGATTTAAGGTTCATCTTGTGGTGTTTCAGTCTTCAATAGCAGTGTGAAGTTGCTGAATATCGGCAGGACCTGTCGTATACGCCGATCCAGAGCATCTCAAACATGCTTAAAGGGTGACCGGTCCGGTGAGTCTGCTGGCCATGCAAGAACTGGGATTTTCAGCTTCCAGGAATTGTGTACAGATCCCTGCAGTCTGGGGCTGTGCATTACCCTGATGCAGCAGGAGGTGATGGTCGTGGATGAACGGCACAACAATGGGCCTCGGGATCTGGTCACGGTATCTCTGTGCATTCAAAATTCTGTCAATAAAATGCACCTGTGTGTTGTCCATAACATACGCCTGCTCATACCACAACCCCACCGCCAAGATGGGTCATTCGATCCACAATGCTGACGTCAGCAAACCGCTCACCCACACAACACCACACACGCTGTCTGCCATCTGCCCTGAACAGTGAAAACCAGGACTCATCCATGAACATCGAATGTGAGCATTTGCCCCCTCAAGTCGGTAACGACAACGACCTGCAGTCAGGTCCAGACCCTTATGAGGACGACGAGCATGCAGATGAGACGGTTTCTGACAGTTTGTACAGAAATTCTTTGGTTCTGCAAACCGAATGTTGCTGCAGCTGTCCGGATGGCCGGTCTCAGACAATCATGTAAGTGAACATGCTGGATGTGGAGGTCCTGGGCTGGATGTGGAGGTCCTGGGCTGGATGTGGAAGTCCTGGGTTGGTGTGGAGGTCCTGGGTTGGTGTGGTTACACGTGGCCTGCAGTTGTGACGCCGGTTGGATGTACAGTAATGTCCCGCTATGTTCAAAGGGCCTGCGTATAGTGAAAAAACGTGTTGTGTTTTGGTAAAAAAAAAAAATGCCTTAAAGTGCTTATTTTAATAGTGTAAACCCTAAATATGTGTTAAAGAACACTTTAGTTGCATTTTAAACTCTGTCTAATACATTACCCTTAAAGAAAATGTAAAAATAAACCATACTGTACAGTTTACACTGAACTCCTGCAGTGTTAGAATGTAGGGATACAGGTTTATCTTTATATTTTCGTTAACTGATTTAAAAATTAAATTAAAGTGTTCTGGGAGCATATTTGGGGGCATAATTAGGTTTTACACTATAAAAATAGGCATTTTTTTTTAGAGCATGCAGATTGCCGGTCCGCCTCCTCCAAACCACGGCCATCAGCCTGTAATTCTGGCCCGAGACGCTGAGCTGCATTGCCAGAAGGTGCAGGGCGTTTGGGCGACATAAGGCTTTTAGTAGAATGAAATGAAAACACGAGGGCATCAACCAATAACTGGAAATTTAGCTGAATTTATATTTGGATTAATATTTATGTTTGTAGTAAATTATATATTTTTAATCATTTAGAACTAAAATGAGTAAAAAAAGAACATATTGCCACAAAAAGGTGCAAGAGAACGTTTGCAGGTTCTGTGTTGCTTTGGAGATTTCTGGGTAAAACGATCAGTTTCATTCTCAAAAAAATATGCGTGTGATTGGACCCCCAAGTCCTTATCTGCATAAAACTGGGGACTTACTGTACTGCCAAGCTCTCTGAAATGCCTTTGTGGATGCTTATGGCAGATAAATTTACATTCATTTCTCAGGCAACAGATCTGGTAGACTGCAGTCAGCATGCCAATTGCACGCTCCCTCAAAAGTGACATCAGACATCAGTGGCATTATGCTGTGTGATCAAACTGCACATTTCAGAGTGGCCTTTTATTGTGGGCAGTCTAAGGCACACCTTGATGGACTATCTCAGCAATGTGCTCACTAACACAGATTTGGACAGATTTGTGAACAACATTTGAGAGTCTTTTGTGTTTGTAGAAAATGTTTCAGATCTTTGAGTTCAGCTCATTAAAATGGGAGCAAAAACAAAAGTGTTGCGTTTATATTTCTGCTCAGTGTAAATCAGGGGACTGTCATGGCCATTCAAAACCTTCAGCTTGTGTCTCTTGAGGTACTCCATGGTGGTTTTGAGGTATGTTTAGGATCATTGTCCTGTTGTAGAAGCCATCCTCTTTTCAGCTTCAGCTTTTTTGCAGATGGTGTGATATTTGCTTTCAGAATTGACTGGTATTTAGTGGAATACCGCCACCCATTTCCTGTGCCACTGGCTGCAGCACAACCCAAAAGCATGATAGACCCACATCCTTAATATGCTCCTTTTTTCTCCAAACATGCCTTTGCTGATTGTGCACAAAGAGTCCACAGCACCAAAAAACGCATCAGGCTTCTGTAGCTGTTCTGTTGCGTACTTCTGATGTTGGATTTTATGATGGGGATGCAGGTAAGGTTTTATTCTGCTGACTCTTCCATGAAGGTCTGGTGGAACGGTGCACCACCACTCCTGAGTCGCTAAATGTTGACCTCCACAGTTACTCTGAACTGCCATCTCTTAGTTACATTTCTCACTGTGTGAACTGCAAGCTGACAACGCTTTGCCATTTTCTTGTAGCCTTTTCCTGTATTGTAGGCATCACTAGCCAAGTTAAGTAGATTTTATTGTCATTTCTACGATATACACAGTATGTAGTGAAAATGGAACAACATTCCTCCAGGACCATCGTGCAACACAAGAGTAAAACAGGACAGAACACAAGAGCAACAATACCACTAAACATGACGAGACAACACAACGTTCCGTGAAAATGACAATGGCTACATTGAGTATAAGTACAGTATTTGACCAGTACTGTATTCCAGAGATGTGCAAGGATGCAAACGTGCAAGAAAATGCAGGACATCAATAAATATGTGCAATTTTAGAACAGCTATTAAAAACGACTGTGCAGTTTGTAGCTGTATAAAAGAGACAGAGAATGTTATGATGTGTGTTATACAGAATGTACCTTTTACCAGATGGGAAAAGAGAGAGTGTGAGAGGTAAGTGGGGTCGTCCACAGTGCTGATGGCTTTGCGGATGCAGTGTGTGAGTAAATGTCTGGGACAGAGGGGAGAGAGACTCGGATCTTCTCAGCTGTTCTCACAGCCCTCTGTAGGGTCTTCCGCTCCGAAACACTGCAGTTTCTGTACCAGACTGTGATGCAGCTACTGAGAATCCTCTCTACGGTCCCTCTGTAGAACATGGGGAGGATTGGGGGAGCGGTGCGCTCTCCTTAGTCTCCGCAGGAAGTAGAGACGCTGCTGGGTCTTCTTGGTGACGGAGCTGGTGTTGAGGGTCCAGTGAGGTTCTCTGTGATCGTGGTGCTCTGGACGATCTCCACTGAGGAGCCGTCGATGCTCAGCGGAGAGTGGTCATGTTGTGCCCTTCTGAAGTCAACAACCATCTCCTTTGTGTTCTCCACGTTCAGGGACAGGTTGTTGGCTCTGCACCTGTCCGTTAGCCCTTTCACCTCCTCTCTGAGCGCCGCCTCGTCGTTCTGCTGATCAAACCCACCATAGTCATGTCATCAGCGAACTTGATGATGTGGTTTGAGCTGTGCACTGCTGCACGGTTGTGGGTCAGCAGCGTGAACAGTAGAGGGCTGAGCACACAGCCCTGGGGGGCCCCTGTGTTCAGCCCTAGGGGGCCCCTGTGTTCAGCGTGGTGGTGCTGGAGATGTTGCTCCCAGTCCTGACTGACTGGGGTCTCCCTGTCAGGAAGTCCAGGACCCAGTTGCAGAGGGAGGGGTTTAGGCCCAGCAGTCTCAGCTTCCCAATCAGATGCTGAGGAATGATGGTGCTGAAGCTGAACTGAAGTCTATGAACAGCATTCTAACATTCTAAAACTGTCCTGTTTGTCCAGGTGAGTGAGGGCCAGATGAAGGGTGGTGTTGATGGCATCATCTGTGGGGCCGTTGGGACAGTATGTGAACAGCAGGGGTCCAGGGGGAGCCTCTCGAAGCACTTCATGAAGGGTGTGAGTGCAACGGGACGATAGTCACTGAGGAGGACACTGATGATCTCTTTGGCACTGGGATGATGGTGGTGGTTTTGAAGCACGTTGGGATGACAGCGGTGCTCAGAGAGAAGTTGAAAATGTTTGTGAGAACATCTGCCAGCTGTTATGCACATTCTTTGAGCTCCAGTCAGGAATGTTGTCAGGTCCAGCAGCTTTCCGTGGGTTGACTCTGAGCAGAGTTTTCCTCACATCGGCCACAGTCAAA
>JBBPDB010136323.1:0-15775 GCA_037974465.1 Brachypetersius altus
TGTGTGTGTGTGGGGGGGAGAGAGAGAGAGAGAGAGAGAGAGAGAGAGAGAGAGAGAGAGAGAGAGAGAGAGAGAGACCGATGTAATAAAGAGAAATCAGTTAATGATGTAGAGTTCCTCATAAAACTTTAAGAATTATTATTGTAGTTATTACTACTATTATTGTTGTTGTTAATCTTGTTATTACTATTGGTGTTGTTATTATTTTATTATGATTTACTATTGCTTTAGGCAGTGTAGAATGTGGATGCACAGATTTTTTGTGGAGTTTTTGACTGTATGAAACAGCTTTGAAAATATTGTGTAAGATAAAAAAGCAAACACACTCACACAGCCCACACACACACACACAAACACACACACACACACACACACACACACACACACCTCAACAGGTGCTGAGGCGTGTATTGTATTGTGTCCTTAGAAACTGAGACACCATGGCTTTGCCCTTGGGGCTGTGTACTGAGTGACATAATCTAAAACATGTTTTTCTACTTTCTTTGTCTTTTCTTATCTTTGTCCTTCTCAGTATGGAACGTATGCTAGTTACAGATACAGATACTTGTATATAAAACATGTGCAATGTTTGAGAGCCCATGTCCTGGGAAGACATAGTGTGTGTGTGTGTGTGTGTGTGTGTGTGTGTGTGTGTGTCTATTCACATTTGTTTCTCTTTGTGTCCATCTGCTCAGCAGTACTCCAGCTGCTTGACCCACACCCTCAACTGACTCCTGATTGGCTACACAGGGCCATGCTCGGAGTATCTAGTCTGGGCCCCTTATGTGCTCACACATACAAAACCTGTACTGGAGTTTGCCCACAGTGGAACCGGATTGGTGCAGGTATATACAAGAATAGAGAACTACATGAAAATAGGTTTGTGATTATACATAGTAGGTAATGCTATATATTAACAATGCAAATAACAAACATTAATTTAACATTGTGGCGCAGTCAGTAGCACTGTTGCCTCACACCTCCAGGATTGGGGTCCTGGTGTGTGGTGTTTGCATGTTCTCGTCATGATGGTATGGGTTTCCTGTTTCTCTCATAGTCCAAAGACTTGTGTGTCAGGTGAATTGGGGTTTTTAAATTGACTGTAGGTGTGAGTGTGTGTGTGTGTGTGTGTGCCCTGCAGTGGAACATCACACACAACACACAGTGGGAATAATTAAAATGCCTTTTCTCTGCATTAAAACCATTCATCAAAGAGAAGCTGGGGGCTGCCACCAACAGGGGGCACCCAGGGAGCAGTGTGTGGGGATGGTACCTCTCTCAAGCGTGTAGTGGTGCCACTAGCAGTCCTGGGAGTCAAACTCATGGCCTCCTTATTACAATTCCCTAACCACTAGGCCCCCAGCTGTGTTTCTGTGTAGAGTGTCAATAAATAATGTATCATTAGTAGTACATGTAATTTCAAAGTAGAGTAGTTAACAGTGGTTATGTTGACAAATATTATCAAAGATTATTCAACGAACAGCTTAAATGGGTTAATAGCTTTGATAAAAGGGTTCAGGTGATGTGTGAATCGTTTCACAGTCTCAGGATTTAAAACCTGAATGGCCAATTTGATCTGTCTGTTTGCGGTAACATTTGATCTGAGATTGTTAATTTCTCTGGTTCCCATGCTCTGATGAATCACTCTAGGCTTGTTTCCTTCCTCCCTTCCATGCTGTGGCGATCCAGTCCTGCTTTTCCTGCCAGCCCAAAACTTTGTCTTGTTCTGTCGTGTTCTCTACACTCAATGGCATACCTCCACCTTCCCTACTCATACACACACACACACGCGCGCGCGCTCCTGCACTGCCAGCAGCTTTGAGGAAGAGTGCAGTACGTGTATGCGAGTGTATTACTGGAGAAAGCTGAAGAACTTGTGCTGTTTCAGTTGGATTTTCCAACAGTTCCATAGGAGCTGAAGGCTCTTCTCTGAAGTCCTGGACTGTTCAGCAGCTTCATTCTGAATGTCTTTCAGTGGTTTCAGGACCAGCAGCATGATTGCATTTGGTCTGAAGAAGCTTGGCCGTTTGTAATCTGGAATAAGTGACATTCTAGAGTGAGTGTGTATTTAGTGTGTTGTGAGTTTGTGTGAGTGAGGACCATGTCAGGAGTAAGCAGAAAAGGTTCTGGGAGGCCTGGTTATTACTACAGGTTGCTGGGCAGGACGAGGCTCCAGAGACAGCGCAGCCGCTCCAGAAGCAGAACCAGGCCTGCAAACAGCAAGGGTAAAGGTTCTTCTGACGTTCTTCTGATGTTTCTGTTAACCTTCTTCACAGTAGCAGCTGTTGTGATGGTGTAGCAGTAGGCTGGTGTAGTCCTGAAGAGGTTTCCCCTCTCAGCCTTCATTTGAACTGAAGAAATCATTTGGATGAGGTGTGAAACATCTTCAGGGTGATGCCACATTTTCTATTGCTCTCATGTCTCTACGAGCTGTTTACATTAGTATTTAAATTTGTTTATTGAATCATAGCATGGTTTCTGAACCATATCTAATTCGGAATAATAGATTTGAAGCTTTCTGTTTATTTCTAACCAGAAATATATGATGATGGCAGCTGCAACATCAGTACAAATGAAGCAAATGATACATTACAATAATGGAAGATACATTATAGTGGCCATGTACAATAGATGGTGCTGCCTCAGGGGGTGTATGGATTTATGTTACTCCAATGATCCTCACAAACCTGTGTGTGTGTGTGTATGAGACAGAGAATGAGACAGTGTTATTTGCGGCAGATTTTTGGTGTTTCTGGGTTCAAAGCAAAGTTATATCTAGAGGCTTCAGTCAAGCATGTTTGATTTGAATGCAAAATACAATATTTACCTTGTAGTGCTTCTTCAGTCAGCCCACCAGGAGGGAACCCTCAGGGGCTTCCACAGAGATAACAATACATTTCGTTCATTTCTATTTAATAAAGTTTATATTTAAACTCCACACACATTGTTCTAATACTCTGTGGGGCAAGCTTTTGGTAGGAACAAATAATAAAAGAAATAATTCTGAATTATTTTCCCACTGGAAAACAGAGTTAGGCCGAATACATCAGATTAGCCACCAACATGATTATGAAACGACAGTGGAATTAACCAATCACGTTTTGATTCACAGCTTTAGGCTATTTGGGGTCCCAGATGCATCTGTGAGTTTGAATATGAATGGCAACATTTCAGTCAGAGATGGACAGTGGTGGCTCTATGCCAGCTGTCTTTACTGATATATTTACTGCTATCACAAATGAGCATCATTCTTGAGGTGTTTGACATCTATAACCGAAATTACCTTATAACCCAAAGTCACTAGCTCCAATAGTCTCCGTTTGTCACTGTAGACCACACAGTGCTTGGAGAATTGTTGTTTTCTCCATGCGCTATGGTTTATGTTCTGAGTGGTTTCAGACTCACCTCATTGATCAAAAGTTTGAGGACTCTTTGCCTACTTTTGAAATGATGAGAGCAATGTTTGGTTTTCATTTTTAGTAATTAAGAAAGCGAACTAGAAAAGCAACATGTGCATAAGACTAAAATATGTGAAAATAAAGGTGCCATAGAAAGTTAATTTGAGAGGTTCTCCAAGGACTAGGACAGATTATGGGAAAAATGTCCCATGAAATGTTCTTGTTTGTGTGTATGTATTGTGGGTATTAGCCACATTTAGGCCAGACTAATCGTGGGGGGTGGTGGTGGCGTAGTGGGTAGGATACTTGCCTCTAGACCAAGCGGTCATGGGTTCGAATCCTACCCTCAGCAAAAACCACCACTGGGTCCCTGAGCAAGACCCTTAACCCCAAGTTCCTCCAGGGAGACTGTCTCCTGTAGGTAGGGAATGGAAGTCGCTTTGGATAAAAGCGTCTGATAAATGCCGTAAATGTAATCAGCAAAAAAGGACAAAAGATGAAGAAAGAATCAACAGAGCTTCTTTCATCTCTGCTGTAATACCATGATTTATTATTGCAACCTTTCTAGGTTGGGTCGGATGCATCAGGACACATTTAGCATTCACTAGGGATATTATGTGGCCATATGTGTCCCTGACCACCTCTGTCGTGTTGTTCAAGATATCCAGTATCTAATTCACACCTGTAAGACGGATCAGACCACCCAAGCCAGGTGTTAATGCCAAATATAAAAGGGCCTTATCCCTGGCTTTAAGCAGAAGATTTGGTCTAAATAACGATTTAACACTTAACAAACTATTGTTAAAAACAAACACTGAAACTCGTTTGGCCCAAAAGCGGTTTAAACAGCTGAAATGTTGAAGTGCTAATAGCAAAAGAAGGGGATGAAGCATCTTTATCACAATTTCTGAATTAACACGATCACAAAAACCAATAAGTATTATAATAATAATACCAAGCTGTTGGTAATCAATAAAAAAGTGCTCATTTGTGACCTCAGATTTAGGAGTTCAGTGCTTTTCTGGGGTTTTTTTGCCTACATTTGATCATTTTACTGTGAAACAACTTAAGTGAGCCTGGACAACTCTAACATGTAATTACCTACATGATGATTATCCTTGAAATGTTTCGTAAAGCTAGAGCAGCTGATTATTGAGCCACAGCCATGGTTGCCAAGGTGAATCGCAGTGGTGTACATTAAGTAATGAAAGATGCTTCGAAGTAAATAATTCTGACCTGGCTGTCTTGTCACCCTTTAACTTGATGGGTGTGTGTATGTGCATGTATGTGCGCGTGTGTGTGTGTTTGTGTGTGTGTTTTTAAGCAAGTTTAGATCAATTTTCCTATCCTGGACTATAAAGTGGTTTTCTTTGGAACTGCAATGGCTAATTGAATGGACACTGCATTTCTGAATTAGATGTGGGTGAATCAACAAAGGCATACCCAAGTATGTCTTTACAACACTCCGTACACATGATGATATTTTGTTTTTGTTTACATTTGCACACTAGTTAGAGCAGACTTTACTGTACAGCCTCTTGCTACTAAGCAGCTGATGGCTGTTTTTTGAAGCATGCATTTTTAGAAATGTTTTTAATACTGGGAAAAAATGATTAGAGAATGATGTCATGATGTCATTTTTCATGGTAAAGTAATGTCATTTAATACAAAATCAACAGGGAGAGAGAGAGAACAAAGAATACATAGAGATGATTATCTGCTGTCAATTCAGTAGTACACAATGGGAAGCAACAATGCTAAGCCTGAATCCAGTTTGTGTGTGTGTATGTATGTGTGTATGTGTGTGTGTGTTGAAAGTTTGTGTTTGTTGGTTTTGGGCCAGTGCCATTGAGGCGTCCGAGAGGAATAGGAATGCCCGCTGATAATGTGAAAAGAGGGCAGGGGGTGGGATTAGAGAAACTTTTCCAGTGAACTTTTCCAGTGTTATTGAGGTTGAGCTCATCTATGTATCTTTTGTGTGTGTGTGTGTGTGTGTGTGTGTGTGTGTGTGTGTGTCTTTCCTTGTAAACTAAACCAATCACTGTTGGACAAAATGGGTTTGCAAAGATACTATTGTATTGAACACACACACACACACACACACACACACACACACTCTTTATGGCTGTGTTATCTAGGCTGCTTGCTCATGTTGGTAAAGACAAAAGCATGCCGCTGGGACTCTTTATCACTTTGGGCCCAAGAGAGGAAGGCGACAGGCTGCATTTGATTATGCAAATCAGAGAACATCCATGGTAGCCATGAGCTCACCTGAATAAAACACACACACACACACACACACACACACACACACACACACTGATGTACCAAATGTGATTTAGCAATTGTGTCCTCAACATGCCATCTTTGTTTTGTTTTGCTTTGGGTGGTTTGTTTGTTTATTTTTGTATGTATTTAGTTATTTGGCTTTCAGTTGCCCTTTACACCGTGTAAATTATATGATGATCTGACTAAGCAAAATTACAATTTGATTAATTAATTTCAGTTAAAGTTTATGTTTTGTCATTTTGATTTCAGTTTCAATAAACACTATTGGAATATTACATTCGTATACCATTTATGAATAAAATCAGATGCATGAGTGTAAGTGTTTGCACAGTAGCCTAAAAGAGAGCGTGTGACACTCATTACAATGACTTACATAACTAAACATGAACCGAACACACACTTAATTTTGCTGTTTTTTACACAGACATTCACCTTTGTCCCACCCAACACCAATCTACTAGGTGTTTACTTACATGTAGCTTAAAGACAGGCAAGCTTGTAGGACCTCAAACATGCTCCTTATCTTGTATGTGGCACTTTTACAGTAAATCTTTTCAAGTAAATAGTAAAAGCTTAAAGCCTTACTCAGCCTTACTATTACTGCTAAACCTGCTGGCCTGTGTCTGTCTGCCAAGCAGCTCAACCAACACCTTTGAGGGTGTTTTAGTTTTCTTTCTGTTTTTATGTTACAGCCTACCTGACTGCAAACAATAAGTCAAACAAATAAGTACAATAAAAACACGAGACACTGGAATCAAGATCATTCTCTAACAATTTAGTGAGAGATTTTCATTTGTTAAGCTTTCTTTAAACAGGAAAATCTTTCTAAAGACTACATTGTTTAGCTTATATAGTCAAGTCAGTTGTTCTTAAAAAAAAACAAGAAAAACAAGTTCTGTTATTTCTTTTCAAGATTTTCTGGCTTGTTGAGCTTTCATTTTTGTTAGGCTCCTGCTATGGGGACATATTTCCTTTCATGCAGGCCTAAAGGTTATGCGTCCGTCTGTGTGTTTGCAAATTTTTGATGAGAGGAGATGGTGATCTGACGGAAGGTGGTAGTTGCTGTTCATTCTTCCTCATTGGCTTTTTGTGTCTAGGCTCTAATAGAAGTACCTCACAGTGTGGCGGCTTTCTCCCTTTCAAATTACATATGGATAAGTGAGTGGCAATATAGTGAGTGGTCAGATTTGCTTTAGAAATATGTGTTTATTAAGTGAAACCCAGCATCGTTGCCATTGGCTTCTGGCACAGTCTGTTTGCATATCATTTCACTCTTCATGTTTTCTATCCTCCGGCCTGCCTTCCTTTTTTTGACTTCCTTCGTGAACCGATTAGCCTCATTATTGTTACCATGTGTGTTGCCGGGACAGTTGAAATAGTTCTATAGATCTCACTGAAGCCTTTTAACTGGTTTAATTTTCTTTCATTAGCTGGAAATGTTGGAATAAAGTTGGAATTCTATATAAAAACCAACCAGTTAATTAGATTTTACTCCAATCTAGTCTGTCAGAATAGAACATATTACTCAGTCAGTGATATTACACACTACTGTTAAAGTGTGTTGTTATTCTAAGGACACACACACACACACGCTGCCTATGAGAGGCTACACAAGTCTTTGAACCCGGCTTTTCCTTTTAAGGGAAATATTATGGGACACTGTTCCTGTGACATCTGATTGAATGACAAATGCTCACCATCGGCCTCTTAAGCTCTGAAGAACAGCTGCTGACAGCTGTGGAGTCAGCAGCTTTATTCTATGCCTCACATGTTTATCAGAGCATTTCGGGAGATGGCGAACATATATACCCTCGCAGTATTTTCGTGATTCGCAACATCAGATTCATATTTCATTTTTCCAGTAATGAATAAAAAAAAAAAGATGTATATAAAGAGAAACAAGACCAAAAACCTAGCAATAAAAAATGCGTTTAAAGTAATGGCATTATGGGCTCACAGCTAATCGTTGCTATGTAGTCCGTTCAGTTACCGTACATGAGCTGGTTTTGTTGTTTACAGTTTTCACAGTTTCTTGGCAGTGTTTCAAGAGGCAGGACTTCTCTCCCAGCCAGATAACGTTAAGCCTAGTTCAATCAAATCCTGAACTTTTCTTACTGTTGTGAATCACTTTTCACCAGGGCAACTATTGTTGTACACATAACCTTCTCAGCAGCAGGTTACGTTTTGAGTTTTGATCACGAACAGTTCTAGGACCAATCACGGCTGAACTTCTGGCCAATCTGGACCAATGAGTGGAGAACCCTGCGTTTATTTATTTTTTTTCCTTTGTTATCTTTGTGTTATCAGTCACATAGATGTGTTTTAACAGTGAAAGCAACACTATGCTCTGCATGCTATATGTATAATATATTTGCGAAGTGTGATTGCATAGTTATTATAAAACCAGTGTTTGGCGACAGCCACACCTCTATTAGTTTTATGGGGGGGAAAGGTTTGTGCTAACTCCTTATCTGTGACACAGGCTCTCTCTAACACACATTTTGAAGGTGACTCGACCTTCCGCTTTCTCCCCGTACATAACAGAGCTGACTCAACCTCAAAAATCGATGATCAATACTTGGCCTCTGATCAACTGATGAAAAACTTCTATACAAACGCACTGCAGGGGACTAAAATAGGCACTGCCATGGAGGCGGTATTTTTATCATTATAGATGCATTGCTTTTTATGTAGATTTCTTGTACTTTGGAAAAAACAATCCCCTTGATGACCCCTCATGTATCGAGATGTTTGTCATAAACATCAGGCTTTCATGTTCTTTTATGCGAGGGTCAATCCCAGGTTGGCTCTCTAAATCTGCTTTATCAGAGAACTTGTCAAGTTCCCTGTCTCAGTTGAGACTACTTTGTGAGATGGGCCTTCAGTTTAAATCTGTCTTTTTTGTGATGCATGCTGCTGTTTGGTGTTTTAATATTCTCACAAAACCTATGATGCACATAAAAGAGAATGCTGGGATGCAATTTGTCACAATAAGGGGAACATATCATCATGTCTCTATCAGAGGAAGCAGTAATGTTGTTACTTTGACTTTGAAATCCCATTAATAATCCATAGACTGGCAGGCCACATGCTTCAAAACTGGTAATGATGTTTTTCCTCAGCGTCTGAAAGTCCGGTAAATGGAGTGTCACTCAGGGAAAGAAGGAAGTGTCATATGTGGGAAGTGTCTGGCCGGAGCTGGCAGCGTGCCCTGGCTGTTACATTTTACCCATAAACTCTGGAAACTGCAGCACACAGCAGCTCAAAGTCCTGTGATGTGTCTGTGGGTCACATGAGAAACTGTGCCCCTTCTACACGGGTCTTCCGGCACGTTTGACACAGGCGTAGTGGAAGTTTCGGATGGTTTGACATGAGCTGGGGGAGTCAGTAAATGTGGGTTACAGTGGTCAAGAATGGAGGCCATCTGTGAAAGGCAATACAGAGAGGGAAGAGGAGTAGTGATCAAAAGAGGTGTACAGTGGGAGCAAGAAGGAATGAGGAAATTGTGGAAAATGTCAAAAACAGTTAATATCTAACAGTATAACGAATTAGCAAGATTAAATCCTCACTATAGTGACCTTTGCAATGCTGATATCACTGAAGGCTGTTGTATGCAAATATTTTAAATGTTGTTTTGCAACTGAATTGAAGAGCAGTAAAATCACAGTGCTAGTATTTTGTCCATGTACTGTGATCTAGAGTCTATACAGCAAGTTGATGTCTCTCGACAAAGGTTGTAAGTGACTGTGATAAAGTGCACTTAGCAATAACAGATTAATTTCAGTTGAAAACAGCTGCTTTTTAGGCCCTAGAAGGAATATTACTAATGGAACTGTGGAACCTCTAGGCTTGGGAGAAGGACCATGCCGAGCCTCGCAAAAGCAAACTGTCTAATATTCCATTGATTGCCATCTCTAACTTTTATAATTCAGTGCCAGGGGGTTCTAAAAGCATAAGCTGCCCCCAAAACTCCTGCCTAAGGAGAGTCTTCAACTCTAGAGCTACTGTAGCATTCCACAGTTTGGGCAGCCCTGGGCAAATGACCCATTTAGTTGATTTCTAAGTAGAAAGTATACAAATGATAATTTATACATATTTGAAAATATAAACCAAAATATGACGTGTGCCAAAGTTACGGTACCTTCTCAAAGATAGACCTTCTCCTTTTTCTTTCAGCAGGCTAAGCCTTTCTATTATCAGTTTAGAACCCACATACACACTTCCTTACAAATCACTGCTTCAGAAATCTTTAGAGGATGTCTAAGCACTACTTTACTACCCAAAACCTTAAATTTAGTTTCTCGAAGTAGTTCATATTTTTGTCAGATTGCCCTTTAACTCTATTTAGGCTGGATCAAGCAATAAAGTGACTTTTATATCTAAACACTCAACAGTATCTAATTAAGAGAAACACACCCTTCATTCAACTTCAAAGCACTCATCACTGAAGCAAACAATGGGGTTTCAACTCTGCAGTGGGTTTTAGCTGCCAAACTGGGCAGCATATTGTTGAGAGTTCATTGTGGCTCAGGAATTTTCTACCCCGGAAAACCAGGAAACACTACAATGTTTCAACCCACAGTGCAGGAAGTGTGTTTTCTGACCCTGTGAATGTGGGGGGGGTTGTTTGTGAGGGTGAGACCGAACACACTTCAGATTAACTTCTTCATTTAGACCTTTTTGCAGTTCAAGAACCATGAAAATGTCTTTTTTTCTTCTAATTTCTGTGAGAAGGAGAGAGAGAGAGAATGTGGAAGCAATTTTTGAAAACCTGCCTGGCATTAGTTACAGGCTGAGATTGCACATATGTGCAGTGGTGTGTGTGTGTGTGTTTGAAAAACAGATGCTTTTGCAGCTGTTGGGCTCTTATTTGTCTCTCATTTTGCTATGGCAACCTTATGAAATACAAACTATTTTGCTACTGCTGGGGGTTAAAGGTCTTTACCCAGAAAGCATCATAAATAAATAACAGGTGAAATATGACACATTTGTACATTTTCAGACCACGCTGCAAATCTGCTAATGGTTTATGCCACTGCAATCTTTATTCTGTCACTAGAAAGTGACTGTGCAGATTTACTATTTAGATGCAGTGGACCTTTACCACCATAATAAGAGCAAGTGTAAGTAAGTAAAGTGAGTTTTTGTTGGTGCCTAAAGATTCAAGGTGTCTAGACAAAGGTGTTCCAACTGCTCACCATTCAGTACCACTGCCTGATCATCTGAAATCATATTTTGAGAATAAAACTATAAAACTAAAGTCAAAACTAGTAATTATTTTGAAAATTTGAAATGAAAAGCCAATCATTTGTCACAATAGTATGGACATATGAACAGTTTATTTCCTTGTACTTGGTAAAAAGGAAAATAAAGTGAGTGGAAAAAGCAGCAGTCTAGCAGGTTTACCAGAGTGTTATGACCTGGCAGCATGTTTTCCTTATCACACAGCCACTGGACCTGAAATCTCACACCTAATGCTGTCATTTATATCACTGCAACCATATTTACTCATTCCAGAATTCTGCTGTTATTTATTAACTTTAGCCACTTTGGTGACTAAAGGGGGTGTGGCCAAGGACAGTGCCACCCCTACTATTCCCCACCCCCTGCTGACTCCACCTCTGCTGATGTCAGGGTGACTCATTGGCAAGTAAAACTGTATTACCTGACAGAACAGTCTGTAAAATCCAACAGTCATTTGGTTGGAGGAGCGCCATTAAGAGACGATCTAATGACATGCTTATGACTAATTGTGTAATTTGTCCAAATTTTAGAGGCCGTACAAATTCTATCTGGGTTTTGGACACAACTATGAGAAAAATCACAGCTGTCATGACGGTCTAGAGTGTGTGTGTGTCTGTGTGTGTGTGTGTCTGTCTCTGTGTATCTCTGTGTGTCTCTGTGTGTGTGTGTATGTGTGTGTATGTGTGTGTATGTGTGTGTATGTGTGTGTGTGTGTGTGTGTGTGCTGACAGGTGGCATTGTTTCCTTGAGCCAGAGAGCCAAAGTACTCTGAATTCACACGGCGTCTGGGATCTTGTTGCCATAGAAATGGCAGGGCCAGGAGTTTGTACTTTCTGACTAGTGGGATGGGACCTGTCAATCAAAATGTCGGCTTATAGAAACAGGTCTAATAGAAACATATGTTCAGGCTGTAAGAGGGCAATTGAAGAGGCAAGTGGGAATAAGTGAAATACACTTGCTATAATTTTACCAGTGGTGTTTTCATGTGTATGTTTGTGTGTTTGTGAGAGAGATGGCAGTATAGTTAATTTAGTTAATTTAATAACTTCAGAAGTGTTCTTACACAGCTACAGGAAAGCCATTGCAACTCCGGCCAGAATGCCATGGATGTTAATAGTTAGACACTATTTAGTGGGCAAATACATTTAGCAACAGATCCTTTAAGTCCAGTAAGTTACAAAATGGGGCCTCCATAAATCTGACCAGTTTGTTCAGCTCCATCTCTCACTGTCTATTTACACTGTATGGACAGAAGTATTGGGACACCGGAGTGTTACACCAACAGGAACTTTAATGAAATTGCATTCAAATACATTAACTTCAATATGGAGTTGGTCACCCCCTTTGCATCTATAAATTCCACCATAGCTTCCACTCTTCTGGGAGTGTTTTCCACAAGATTTTGGAGTTTCTGTGGGAATTTATACCCATTCGTTCTGTAGCGCATTTATGAGCTCAGGCACTGATGTTAGACGAGAAGGCCTGAATCGCAGTCTTTGTTCCAGTTCATCCCAAAGGTGTTGGATGGGGTTGAGGTCAGGACTCTGTGCGGCCAGTCAAGTTCTTCCACATCAAACGCATCCAGCCATGTCTTTATGGAGCTTGCCTTGTGCACTGGAGCGCCGTCATGCTGCAATAGAAAAGGTTCTTCTTCAAACTCTGTCCACAAACCATGAAAAACAGATGTGTTTTGTCCATGCTTTTGCATCTATCTTTCTCTCTCTCTCTCCTCTAGACAACAGATCTACTGAGATGGGTATTGAGGACGAGTTGGATGCCATTTGACTGTGCTAATGTAGGGCTTAAACTGAACATCAGTGCACCTCTTTTGAGACAAAAGAGCCATTATTGAAGTGCTGTGACCAGCATGGCTTTAAAAACAGCAAAACTAAAGCACCTCTAGGAGGCAGTGCCTGGTTTAAAAGTTTTATACACTGCTTATAATGGTGTTGTGCAATTATATGCATGTGTGCCTGTAGGCATTTTGGTGTCTATGACTATGATGCCCTCAAAAAATGCAGAATCTGGTAAAAATACATTTACTTACAGGACTTTTTTTAACCCAACTCATATCAAGGACAACAAATTCCGTAGACAGTCCCCAGACTCAGCAGGAGCTAGTGGGAGGGTCCTGAACTGCATGGATAAACATTTGAAATATGTGAGTATGTAACATGAATCTAAAGCTACAGCCCTTACACTTGAAGCATACATGCCTTAGAATGAGAGAGACATGAGTGAATGTTTTTCTGAAGCTTTTCTCTCGTGTTAAACGTTTTTAAAAACATTAGTGTTGGTACAGCTTTACCACAACAAAAATCAATTTTTGAACAGACTGTAATTTGAAGTTTGGGATATTAAAAAGGGTATTAAAATTATTAAGGCAGCATTGACACTAACATCACTATATTATGGCGCATGAATTTTTATCCAGCTGAGGCTTTACCATTAGCCACTTACCTTAACTGGGTAACGCGTAGCAAATCAAAACAAATGCTCTTTGACTTGAATGATACTAATAAATTCAATGCCTTTTTTAATATCTAAAAGCCTGCACAGCTATTTTTAAATCTGATACTAGATAAAAAGTTACTGTGTAAAATGAAATGGCTGTCTGGTTGTCAGATATCAGTTAAGACTGGTATCATCATGACTACCTGTTTTCACTACAGCTTTGGCCAGTGTTTGAAAACTGAAGAAAGCTTCATAAGAAAAGATTTGGTGACTTACTCATCTGCAATATTCTATTAGAATATTGCCATGTCAACCTTTAATAAATAGGTTCATAGAAACTCTTTGTTGAGGATGATACACCCTGTGGTGTATACATGTTGTGTACATATAACATGAGGGTTAGCGTGCATGTGGGAAGATCGTTTTACATATGGGTCACTTCACCTCCTGACCATGAGGGATCTTTGGGTATCAGTAGCAGCACCTGGACTGGTGTTTAACCATGACGATCTAAAAACATTACACAAACCAATCGTAGAGTTTGGGTCCAAGGTCCCGTCTGAACATTTGTTCTTAATGGCATTTTGTTCCTGATTGTAATCAGTAGTCATAAGCATCAGAACTGTCCATCCTGAGCATCCTATTCTTGGGTTTCTTAGCCAATGCCAATGTCTTTTGCCTGGTCAAATGCAGCACATACACTATATGAACAAAAGTACTGGGACACACTTGTTTTCCAGGGATACTTACTTCCAGTGAAGGGCAATCTTAAAGCTTCAGGGTATGTATCACGTTATGCTTTCAACTTTGTAATTGAATGCAGTGCCATTAGAGTCCTATACTCGAATGGCACTGCAATACTTTTGTCCATGTCGTGTATTTTAATTGTGCTTTTGGCTTGTTTATTTATCAATGAAGACTTTAAAATTCCTAATACACTGAAGCTTTTGGCCACACTGAACTGTTGCTGGGTATGCTTGGTAACATGCTCAAAGTCTTCCAAGCATGCTAGACACACTCTGTACCCTTTACACAAACAGTGGACATGCTTGGATCTGCCTCTTAAATGGAGATAAGAAAGCCATTCGAAACTGCAGGCAGACCTTGCGTGTCAGGGGACAAGGTGTATGCGAGTCCGTGTTTGTGTGATACTTGATATGAAAGGGTGTGCATTTGTCGTGTTGATGTTTTGGGTGAAATCCTAGCCTACGGCTGTTAAGGTTTTATATATGATGAGCATTGGGACTATATGCTCTCATAACAGTTTGAAACATATAGGAGAGGACTTTCAGAGACCATACACACTAAATAGCAAAAATAAAGACACAATCTTTAAAAGAAACACATTTTCTATGTACCCCAGGTGTTGTCTTTCTATTAGGACTCAGTGGTCACCCACATAGTTTCTGTATACTTCCCATAAAAGTACAAACTTGGTTTAGGACATATGATTTACTGTGAGGCATTAAACAACAAAACAAAACGTTACCGCCACAGGCAGCAGTTTCAGACAATACTGGGCTGATAGTCACAAAACAATGAAGAATGGTTTGAGCAGGTTGAGGCATATTTTGGTGATGCATTTGCACAGAAACAATTGGACTAATTGGGCGTGTAATGACTTCTAGTGTTTTGTTAGCGATGCTATATATTTGTATTACATAAAGTCCCTTTACTGCCGATTTGCGGTTCTTACAAATTTTATGCACTGTCCCACTTTGCCTGCAGTTACAGATGAAGTGAAAATGGTGCCTTACTGTGTTCTGGGATCTGTGTCTGAATAACACCATATTCAAAATAGTATTGACACAGTTCCATTTAGTAGACATACACAAACACACCAGACCTGAGTATAGAGTTTATGTCATTAATTGCAGATGTTTCATTAGAATTTCACAGCTTCAGGATTAATGGATGGATTTATTTAATATCCAAAATGCTCATGAAATAAATTAATGAAAGCATTATTGGTTGGAGTTTTTTCCATGGACCTTCATCCATCAAGATCGCTGAGTAAATTTAGGACAGTATTCAGCTTTAACCAAATATTCTGTCAAAGTGTGGATGTGGGTTTTTTTTTTAAGTCTGTCTTGATTTTGGCAACTTAATAGTTAATAGCCAGAGGGGAGCCTGTGGGGCTTTCTCCATAGATTCACAAGTTTCACAAGTTTCTCTTTGGTTTTGATTCACAGAAAATTCGACCTTCCCAACACCATCAGAATATACTATTCTATAACCTGATGCTACTTTGTTGTTCAATTTCTTATTATGCTTAAATCATTATCATTAGGTGAATTGTTGTCAGGTGTTGACTAGTGTTGTTTTTGGCGGCCCGTTTTCATTTTAGTTTTAGTCTAGTCTTTGCGCCAAGCTGACATTTTAGTTTTTAT